>JARQZK010000001.1:2665000-2685000 GCA_030704885.1 Cynegetis impunctata
TCCACTGATGCTGTTGCGTATGCAGTCGTCCCATCTTACTGAAACCCAAACTGGAACTGGTTTCAACAGGATGGGGCGACGGCACAAGTAACAGCATCAGTGACTACACACACATTAACAGCTTCAAAAGATACCATACATAAATTATTTCCACAAACTTAAATCTACTGTATTTCAGAAAACTGAATGTGTTCTTTGCTCTTTCAATTGATATCCATTACTCATTCTTAAAATTATTAATACCATAAATAAATAATAATTTAAGTTATCATACCATAAAAATACTTTCAAAGGAAATAGTTCCAGAGGATAAATCAGATATTACCATTCCATGAACATTTATGTACTTCAATGTCATATAAACTTTTAGTATTCAAAATATGTTTAAGAACTATCAGAATTTTCTTTCTAGTATACATTTTGTTAAAACAGTCATAAATAATTTAATTTAACTCTAATCACAATGATATTCTGAAGTTCTTGTTTAGTAAGAAACGCAAAAAAAAATTAAATTTAACGGAATGAATTTGGCAAAATACATTGGAACAAGATAAACATTACAAATAATTTGTTGGTTCACCTAAATGATCTCTTTTTCTCTCATTCTTTGAATTTAAAAATCAAGAAATACGAACTTATACAATATAACAGAAGAAATGGCAATTTCGGAGTTACTCCTATAGATAGAATTCAACAAGAATGGTAACTATGAAAAAGAAAAACAGTAGGAAACTACTCATCTTCTGGTGCAGTACCTGCAACAGTAGATTCTGGAGAATTGGAAGCACCATGATTATTCACAGAAGACCAGGATAATGGAGAACCTGTATCCTGCAACATAATTAGATTATAATATAATGCAGAGATGCAGTCTAGAGTTTGATGAATAAACATAAAATGAACGGTTCATCGACAACTAAGAAAAATAAATGAACTGCAACATCATAAAAACAAAAAACTAGGGAATAGAAATAAAAATATTTCTCATTTCATTTTTCACCTCGATTATCAATTGATGATATAAGGATCTGATATGTAACCATAATTGTCAAATCTTAGTCTTAATTTTCTACAGAGATTTAATTTTTTTCCAAATCACTCCTTTTAATTCTCATAAATATTATTTAGAAATAATTATCAACAACAAGTTCTGATAAAAAGAAAACCTCATTGAAATTAGATTGATTTTTCAACAGAAATTGCAAACTCCTAAAAAGCACAAATATTGAAACTTTTGTAATTTTCAACTATTAATATACAAATATATCTTATAATTATTTCAATGCCACCAGAAAGGTTGGTGATTTTTAAACATCACACTCACATTACTTTTTGAAATTTTTCGGTTACGATCAGACTCATTATCAGACTTCTTTCTCTTTTTCTTAGCAGTAATTGACTCTTGTCCACTATCATCATCCTCTGAATGCGTACTATTTTCAGATTCCGAGCTTGAACTTGAAGACGAATTACTAGAGTCAGATGCAACTCCAGAGGGTTGTTCGATGTTGACACGCTCAGCCAAAAGAGCAAGCATAGGCTCGTTTTGTTTCAGGGCTCGTAACCAGTTGGAAGAAAGTTTACGTCGTCCTAAAACGAAGTTTCGTAACAATTTATGGCATATTCATTATGCTTTTCAACAAATCAAGAAAATAATATTGAAATGAATGAAATTATTTCAACAGATTTACAGAAAAAAATTACCTCTCGCAGTTTTATGCCAAACAATGGGAAAGTTAGTCCGACTGCAGAAATTTTGTGTGACAGCAATGGTTGTGTCAAGATTCAACACCACATGCCACCACCCACCTGGTACAAAAACTGTTTCGCCTGGTTTTTGTAATATCTCAATCGGCTTGCAATCACTTGGCCATGATGTCTCTTTGGTTTTTGGATATATGTGATTGAACCAAGTAATTGCTTCATCCCTCTGCTTTCCACCAATTTGGTTTGTTACCTTAAGAAGTTCTTTTGGAGTGTTGGTAGGAAATAAGCACCACCTTATAACCAAAAAATATTAGTTAACAGCGTGCATTGAATTGCAATAAAAAAGTATAATTAATTTTAGACAACAGATTATTTAAATATCCTTACTTAAATTGTAAAAATCAACTTTCTAGAATTGTTGCTTCAAATTAGTTCAAATGTTTTTATAGTGTGACATGTGAAAAATCAAACTACCGAAAAACCTAGTGATTAAAATATTGCTTAAAATATTAAATTGCATGAAAGATTTTAAAATTTGAATAAAAAAACAGAACCAGTCACCTCTTGTGTCCCTTAACAAGTGCATTCCAGGCACTTGTTCCCAAAGGATCAATATGAATTCCTGTTCCTGATCTTGCTGGTCCCATCACAAACCAACGATATGGAGGTCTACGATTCTCACCAGCATATTTAAATAAATCATCACGAAAGTAATAAGGTACCTCATAATCTTCTAATAACTTTTTACGGCGATGATGCTGAAAAATATTCACTTTAACTGTAGGAACATATTTCCCTGTCTAGCATTTTTTCTTTGTATAACATAATCATAATTTACAGGAATTATTGTATTCTCGACGTTATGTATTTACCTCGCCAAAATTGCTATCAAAAATATACAATGGACTATCATCTTTAGTATTGAGCATATAACTTATATAATATTTCATTTTCATTTTTACACTATATCCTTCATTATCTTCTCCACATTTAAATTTCTGATTTCGGTATTTCTTCGCTAATTTCTCAAGTGTCCATTTCTCAGTTGCTCTCCAGTTTTTTTGGCACCCTGTGATAACTATTGGTTTATAAGGCAATTCGTATTTTGAGATGAATTCTCTTTGTGAACATTCACTCTCCTCGATTCTCTGACAATTGTCAACAAAATTCCAATACTGATCAAATACTTTAGTATATCCTTCCTGATGCCAGGATTCTTTTGTATTCAATTCTGTAAGAAATTTATACTTAAGTGTCTCTTATGAAGGTTGAATTTCATTTCACATACCAGGTCTAGCCTTCCTTTTGACCTCTTTCACTCGTTTTCTACATCTATGAGAAAAGTCGGCTTGTTCCATTTCTATAGAAATAAATACTTTAATAGCGAATAAATTGAAATTCTTATTAATGTAAAGTCAAGTTTTCTCAGCCAACATATGACACAGTAAAAGAAATTTTTCGTGATTTCCCTTCCTGTGTCATAAACGGTTGAGCAATATACTAGAGCCAAGGAGATTTAATTTCGTGACAAAATAATAGTAGGGTGGAATGAGTTATAACGTCCTGTAATTTTTAATTTCATTATTTTGGAAAATGAGTAAAATTTAAATTTTTGTTCTTTCAACCGATCTGAAAGTATGCTCAATAAGTGCGAAAAGGTTATATCCCCACCTTCTTTATTTCCACCGACTACTGACATTATCCTTTTCTTTATCTTTATACTAAAAACTCAAAAGTTGCTGATGGGTTATGAGGTTCGTTCTATCGGCGAGTAAAATGAATCTGCTCCTGCTCGTAAGCGGAATGTTCGTGACCAATTTCTCAAAATATTCCAACCAATCTTCAAGCGTCCTGGGATTTATAGGACTAAATTGAAATTCAAAATTTGAAACTGTTGCAGTATATTTTATATGAATTAATCTATTTAAGTTTTCTGAGAACAGAGAATTGTATGATTACGAAATTATCTAAAGCCGGTTGTATGAAACCTTCGAGAGAAACATCAACGGTTGACACTCGAAGAATATGCAGGAAGCTTCAAGTTTCTAGAATGTTCCATGCGAATAAAGAGAAAGCAATTATCGTCTTCAGATGATAGTTATAAGAGCGACAGCGCTGAAAATGTACTCTGTACAATGTGTGATTTTTCTAAGGCCTTGACTGTGTAAATTGTGGGGTACTGCTTGAAAACCTTTTGCACTATGGGTTTAGGGTAGATGCACATTACTTGTTTCGGTCGTATCTCTAGGATAGAAGACAATTTGTAAGATCATCGTGCGGCACCTCGAATACACTTAGTACCACAGGGATCTATGTTAGGTTCAATTCTTTTCTATTTATATATTAATGATCTTGTTGCAGTTTACATTAGAGGGAGATTCACAATTTTCGAGAATAATACCACCATTTTGTGTAGAGGGTCTGATCCGGAGATTCTGCAGGATCTGTCGCTAGGAACCTCCAAAAAATCAAAAAGTGCGTGATAACTTGTTAAATATTAATTATAGCCAAACATATAAGGGTTGCAATGCTATGCGTATTCTGTCTGATGTAGCTGGGAATGCCGGCTGCAAGGTCGGTGATAGACGTTTTGAAAGTATGGTGTTACTTTTGGTGGTTTTTCCAGAGTAACACTTTTTAACTCTTGTTTTGTTCGACAAAAAAGGCCTTAAGGTTTAGAACTACAATTTGATAGGGGACAGGGCAATAACCTGCCTTTCCCTATTCATCGAAGTATATACTTACCAGGAACTCTATAATATATGTTAGTAGGTGCTTCGCATTGGGCGGGGAATATTATATGCAGTGTTATTTCAATTTTTTTAACTTTTTAAATGACCAATCATAATGTGTGTATTTATACTTTTCCATTTTCTGGTTATGTGCTCCTTTATATTTGATATTTGTTGCATAATCGTCATATTTTATCTATTTTAACTTATTTTTCAGATTCTAAGATAAACCTACTTTAGTTATTTTTTTTTCTATTTGTTTATTAATTACTTTTTATGATGTGTAGTAGATTAGAATCATGTTATAATAAAGCATGTTTTGACTTTGACTGGTTATGTGAAATGGCACTCAAAAAACAGACGGGCAAAGTGAATAAAGATTTTTTTTTGTGTTGAAAGTGGTTTCCGAATTTGTAAATGAAGAATTACCATTAAAACATACACATATATTTATATATATATATATATATATATATATATATATATATATGTATATATAGATATATATATATATAGATAGATATATATATATATATATATATAAAGATGATTCATGAGATTCGACGACAGGAAATCCTCATTCATCCTTCAAGGGTGAATGTTAGAAAATTTAACAACAACGTAAACAACGCCAAACACGATGGGAATACTAGACAGTCTGTTTAACTCTTCAACGAGCTCATCAGTTTCCGATAGATGTAATTAATGCTCTTCTTAGAAACCATGAGGTGGTGATGTAGATTCGATGTCTTAACTGTATTTCAATGGTATTTCATGAGAGTACTAAAGCCCGTATTTACTCTTTTATATTCCTTAAAAATCTTTGATGGCGCAATTAGTAAACATAAGATTATTGTAATCGGGCGCATTTCTAAAAAACAGAATTACGTGTTTTTGAAGATTTATTGAAGAGAATAACTTTCAACAATCACACAATTTCCACAAGTAACACAGAAAAAATATCAAGATTTAGAAAAGCATAAGAGCAACAAATAAATATACTTTCGGAAGAATTAAACAAAAATACACACTAATACCTGAGTAGATACACGCTCTGAAGTACTCAGATGACGTGGAAAAAGTGCAGAGATAAAGAATATGAGTATAATATAACCTTCCAAGCAAATAATTATAAAATTAACAATACAATTTTTTAAATTGGTTATATACATTTTATTCCCATTATTTAGGCAATAAAAATACCGAAAAACCATGTAGTTCTCGAATTGTAAAAAATGAAACGGTAAATCATATTTTAAGAAGTCTTAGCATAGCTTCATGAATAGCACGCCACAAAAACATAAGGAACAGGAATATTTATGACTTATTGTGCAAATATATCATTTAAAACTATGTGTATTAGAAAATCTGAAAGTTTGAAGGACGCAGATTTCCAAGAAATGGGTTGCAAAATATTGCATTATTAAACTACCTAAATGTGATTTGAAATATAAATATAATATTGAAATTGAAAACTCCAACAATACCTTCCCATTGTTTGTCTACTTCAATGTCTGATTATTCAAAATTAGTCATTCAATGTAACAATTGACTGAATTGAATTCCAGTATAAAAATAAAAAATTAAAATATCATTTCAATTTATGCCAATAGTAAAATTTGAATGTCCTAAAAATTATCCCGCTTCGAGATCGATGATATCATGAAATTTTATTTAATCACGTAGTATCATTTATACAGGTTTCATCGATGTAACCAGCTCGAAGGTAACAGAACTGAAAAGGAATAATTACGACATAGAGTACCAAGATACCTGTCCTACATTCATGTGTTTTAAAATTCTCTTAAATTTTTACATGCATCAAGAATACAAATAGGACAATCACAGTAAATGTAAAGATGTTAAAACTTAATTAATTGCGTATTTATGTTTCACTAATATCACTAAAAAAATTCCTGCTGAAAAATCTAGTTGAGGAGCTACCCAAATGTTCTCATATACTGAGTAAATCATTAAAAAAACCTGATACCAGTGTCTTAACTAATTGATAAATTGAATAAAATTCCCTAATTTCAGTATCCAAGACAACTTGAACGAAATAATTATAAGTTTGACTTCAGGAAAGGCTTCAAGTATTGTTGGAATGATTTATTTACTGGCTCAGCGTTAAGTGGACTCTTTGATGCTTCTTCGAAGAGCCTTTCGTAAACATTTCCGTCAAAAGCACCCAGCGCTGAAGACAAAACCTCATCTGAAACATCAAATCCATCAACTATCCCAACGGCATTTGGTCTTATTAGATGTAAGAGTTGCTCCAGCCACGACTGTAAAGCTTCAATATCTTTTCCTTGGCAACGTGTGAACTGAAACAAAGTCTTATTTTCACTTAAAATAGTTGGGACTAGAAAAAATGATTATCTGAAGTAGAATCAACCTTTTTTTTTATATAATGGTGATATAACTTTATCAAAAATTCAATTAAAGTGAAAGTACATACTACACTAATTTTGAAATTTTCTTTTTCATAATCATTATCGTTATCTGAGATTTAAGTTTTAATTCAATTTCAACACTATAAATCTATTTTTTGTTTCACGTCAGTATGATGAATCGCTTTCTAAGTATGATATTATCACCTATTATCTTTATTGTTGTATCAAGTACTAGCAAGCAGTTACAATTCCTACGGTTAATAATGTCTTCAAACTACCTACTGTTTACTACAACGAAATGTATTTTTTGAATCTCTAGTTTCATACCTAAAGTCTAGCATCAATTTTTTAAACTATTAACTCTACCTGTGATATCTATTTTTCGTCAATAATATGTGGACATTTTAATTCACTGCGCTAAATTTCAATATGATGACTTACACGTAATAAATCCCCTGTATATCTAAGAGCAGTGTTTACAGTATAAAGTTCCTGTAACTGCACTAACACACTTTTCAATTGAGGTGATACACCATTAATGTTTGCAATTGTAGTTGCATAGGTTTGTAAGAGGAAAGCTCTTCCATGAGAATCTGCAGCACTGACCAATTCCACAGACGTTTCGTTCCATGCATCTTCATAAGCACTTCCTCTCTTGACTCTTTCGTCAATATGCTTCGCCGCCAGTTCAACTTTCCTGGAAAAACATGTCAATCATGTAAAACTATTTTATTTTTTGAAAGTGTATTACAAAATTAACTTGACACATTAGATTTCATTATAATTAATAATCAAGTAGTAATTCTTCAATGAGTAGAATTTCTAACAGAGTTTGTTTCTAATAGACTATAATTTCATTTCTACAATGATATGTTTGATATTGCTGTTATTGACTCAAAACTATTAACTTTAATAATAATAATAATAATAATAATAATAATAATAATAATAATAAAGGACTTTATTTTAACCTCAACGAAGTCAAGCTTCTCCACTTAACTGAGGACCATAGTATACATCACCTATTTATAATAGGCTCGACAGATCCACTTACAAAATATATAAACAATTAAATATAAATGAAACAATATAAACAAAAAATCAAAACATCACTTTAACACTTCATTTGGTTATCTGTTGTCTATTTGACGTTGCAAGATGTATTCTTTAACATAATATTTGAAGCCTGTACACTTATCCTTAATGCTCTGCGGAATATCATTGTATAACTTAGCACAATTATATGAGAAGGAACGTTCGAAAAATGAGGTAATATGCTTAGGAATAATAATGTAAGGATATAATTATGGAAAGCTATGTTAACCTTTTTTTTGTATATTCTACAGTACCGTACCTTGCAGAAACTTGTTTCATTGCTGATATTATCCAATTTACAGACTTCTCGAAAGACAAATCCTCTGCTTCAAACAGATATCGGACAGTATCTAAATGGATGGTTTCTTCTCTATTCTGCCACGATTTAATGAGAAATCTTGCTGTCTGGAGCAGTAAAACAGTATTTTCCCCCTCATAAGTGCACATAGCAGTTACAAGACCATAAGTACCCGGTAGATTTGAAGAGGTCATATAACCATGACCTCCACATGACAATCTGCACTGTTCAACGCCTAACGCAGCATCTGCTGTGCAAACCGCTTTCAAACAGCAAGCCACAGCATGCAACTGAAATTAACATCAGTACTAAAATTAGTCTATTCGCCATTTCAACTTTGCAATTTGAAATATCTCTTTCAATCCTGAAATATATATATATAATAAAAATGGAAATTCGATAACCTCTCAAAATTAAATGAAAATATCAGAAAATACATTGCTTATAGTACTTTTGATAGTTGATCGAAAATATCTTATATATTTAAATGAGTAATTATTGTACAAACATAAGAATATTTTTTGTAAAACCATAATTCCACACAAAACACACAATTTTACAGAACGCCATCTCGTTAATTATTGTGGTACTTACATAGTTGCCGATGGATGATAATCAACTGTTACCTTACAATTTTATGAGATGGCGCTATATATGACATTGTCCAAACGTTTGGTTAGGTATTCTTCATAATTTTGAAATAATTCAAGAGTAAATCTGGTTACAATTAAAGTCTTCTTTACCTCTGGTAAATTCCTCAATTTTCCAGCTTCTAATTCAGATGTTACTTCGTTATATACTTCCCAAAGCCAATTTGCAGAAAAATGGAAGGCAAAAAATGTTGCTATCAAGGGAAACAGTTTGTACTGTTGGGTAACAAAGTCAATGATCTGTGGTTCTGGTTCGCTGAAACAAAATCGTTTTCTTGTTGAATATATAAACGCCAGATAATTGCCTATAGTTCAGGTTGTGAAAATCCAATTATGATAGCACACAATATCTATGGGATCAAAGAAAATAAATCGAGGATAGAATGAAACTTACTCTGGTTTTATTTGCGACTGATGTCGAACAGCACTATATCGTACAGCTATTGTCACCGCTTTCTTCAAATAGGAAGCAGCGTCAGCTACAAGAACCACTCTAACAAAAATCATAGTGCCATATGTCAATTTGCTGCTAGGAGATTTCACGTACGTGCCATCCTGAAAATTTTTATTGAATTATGAAATCAAACAATGGAATATTGTTCTGTGTACAAAAATTAAGATAAACTAGAGAAAGTATATGACCAACATTAAACGAAAATAATTTATGAATTGCAAATACAGAAATCATTTTTACTCTGCCATATAATGAATGTTTGAAGCTTCATATTTCAAAGTCTGATAACTGAATATTTGTATCATTATTATTGCAAATATTTGAGATTAGTCAAAATAATTTTCGCATTATGTTTTTGATTTTTCATTTCTCATTGCTAATTGTGAAACACAATATATACATGAAATACAAGAGGGAACGAAAAATGAAGAATAATTTGGTTATTCAATAAGGTATAAACAGAAATATATTAAAACAATGGTTAATAATAACAATTTACACATTTATTAAAAGAAATAACGCATGACGCACGTTTCGGTGGAACTTCACCTTCTTCAGATGTAATGATACCCAAAATATAAACAGAGATTATTACAATATTGCAGCATACTTTTACATATTGCCTTTTAGAAAATTTATAACAATTTTTCTCTTTCTCAATGCCTTCATTGATATTTCAGATGATGTTTCAACAATCAAAATAAGTCATCTTTAGGGTCACTAACCCATTCACAAGCTATCAATTTTTTTTCCTGGAATATCTATTCACTTGGTAAAGGCAAGTTTTACTTTTGGAAGTTGTATTGTGTAAGTTATTTTCAAATTAAAGACTAATTAAACCTTGAAAAAACATTTGATAATGATCTAGTAACCCGAAAAAATTGTAAAGTACATTTGTTATTATATCGTGAAATTTTGCACTAAGTATAAACGATTAAGTTTATACTTAATCATTAAAACACTTACAGGAAGAACTTGGCTATTTTTCATGAGCATATTCATTCTGGGAACTCTGACGTTCTTGAAACCAAGGTAACCATTGTTGGTGCCATTCATTCCAAGTTTACAACCAATTTCACCAATTATGATACCCTTCAGAGGTAAATGTGTCTCTCTATCCCTTAATTCTACTATGAATGGGTGGATACCATGGCATTTACCTTGTGTGTAGAGCTGAGCAACAACAATAGCGTGGTTGGCAGAATGGCCCACTGAAAAAAAATAATCCTTTTTTCAATATGTATCACAAATAAAAAGTTTTGAACTACATACGCATGCTTCAGTTGATCGATATTCTAAAATCTTGTACTAGATGTTATTATAATTTATCAACAAATATAACTGACAATTTCTATTTTCATGACCTATTTGTTCCACTATCAAACTACTCCACATCACAGAAATTAATAATTAAAGATATAAAACATTTTCTTTGAAAGGCGTGTTATTTAACGACTGCTGAATTTTATTTATTTATTTATCTTTATTCACGGGGCATGCCCCATACATTAAAAATTACCATGTGTTTATGGCTAGAAGCCTACAAAAATACAACTTGATTACATAAAAAAATATTAAGTTATTCAATTCATTCAAATTTTAACAATGATTTTGATAAATTTTTTATTTTGTACAAGGAAAGTGTGTTTGGATCAAACCAGTCTACGATTTTATTACATAACATAAATATTCTATCAATAATTCTCTCTTTATCTCCCTGATTTTCATTCAAACTTTATTTATTCATCAGATAACAATAGTAGACATTTTTTTAATATAATTAATTGATTCAATCATCTCAAACACAATTGATATCAATTATATTTTCAGGCTTCACTTTTCTAATAATACAAAACATACAGTTATATTCTCATTTAAATTAAACTACGATTACGAAAAATAAACTGAATGAGAAAGTGCTTACATCCTCCAGGCCACCATTTATAGGATGTCAACGTAGGGCTATTCAGTACAAACTCTTCAGTGCTAGGATCATACATGGCAGTGGTCTCCAGGCCTCTTATGAAAGTGCCATGACCAAGTTCTGTCTGAAAGAAATTATTTCGTCCCATAATTATAATTGTTCGACAAAAAAATGGGGATCTAAAATTTTAATCAATGTTAGTTTTTCCAAGTGTAAGTATTTCATCGACATGCTAACTACATTTCTGTTATACTAGCTTATTTTTAGTATGTTTTCCATCGACACTCTTACTATATATAATCAAATGCAAAAACATCAAATTTTTATGGTTTTTGCAATCCATATTGCTGGTGCTAAGAAAAATCACTACTGAACGAAGTTTCAGATGTGCTCGATAATTATTCCGATAACAGGATTATCACCTTAATAATCTGAACGATTCATGATCTTCATGTTAAACTCAAATCAATATATTTCCAATAACAGTAGTTCTACTTGAGATTTTCATTCACATACTTGTGCATATGTTCCAACAATTTGACAGTTCCATGCTTTATTAATCCATTCGCTTTGTTGTTCCATGGATCCCTGTCCTAATAATGTGGGAATGAACATGACATAATGAAGTGTAAGAGGGTTTCCATCTGGTAATATTGCAGAACCTAACTGGCCACCCAAAATTTCTCTGAAAAAATAATTATTTATAAGTATCTATACATAAATGACAAATAATATACTTTGTATCGATCGTTGTATAAAAATTAAAAGGATTGGAACTTATTTGGTTAATTTTTTTGTAAAAATTGAAAAAGGAAGTTTATTTTCATGAATTTAATAAAAAATTTTCTAAATGCGTGTATTCAACAATTTATTGTGAAAAAAATTTTGTAACATAATTTTGTAGAAATATCGATAATTCTAGCAACGTTGTACCGTATCATAATTCCCACTTTAGTCTGTGGCAACACTGTGGCTCTACATCTTGTACTCCTGATGAAGTCACAATTTTAGGGTGACGAAATATCGAGTTATCGAGAACGTAAGAGATTCAATTTCCACTACAGACTGCCTCCCGATAATTATACATATATATATATATATATATATATATATATATATATATATATATATATATATAATATATATATATATATATATAAAATATATATATATATATATATATATATATATATATATATAATATATATATATATATATATAATTATATATATATATATAATTTATTATAATTATATATTAAAAATATCTACATCTATATATATATATTTATATTATTATATATATATATATATATATATATATATATATATATATATATAACGATACAAAAAATAACCTGTTTACATACACCGAATTTCCCGCAATTAAGTAGGTATCTCTTTCAATTTTCACCCAAAATTAACCCACGCGGGATGCTTGTTTCTCGGCATATAAATCCTCACCAATACCAATTAGATTTCACGATTTGTGTGCTTAAAAGCAGTTGATAAAAACCGGGGGGTCCCCGAATTGTAAGTTGTAACCATGAAACGCAATGTTGTCAAATTTTCATTTTAACGCAAAATATCAAGGATTTTTTGTTTCGGTATTTATTTCGGTAAAAATATATATCAATCAATAAATATCAGATATATATCGTGATATGTAGGTATCATGATATATAACACTTGATATTATGTATCGGCCAACCCTGAATAGAATATCAATAATTTGTAACCTGCAATTATCAATACATCAAAGATATCCTTCAAAGAATAACATCCATTATATTATATAGCGGTGACAGAACTTTATGTTCGGTTCAATAATTGGAACGAATGTTAATCAGTTAATTTAAATATACGAAAAAAATTTGTTATCACTGAGGATTACAGTGACGATAATTCCTGAATTAGAGAAAATAATATGGCAAACAATAGACACACATTGAAAATAAACTTAATGAACGAGATTAAAGACAACATTATATTATATATTATCTGTAATTTCTTATCGTTGGATTACGGAAATAGAAGATGAGTTTCACAACCAGAACTTATAGTAGAAAACAAGGTTTATATTAAATTATTGTTAACCCAGAAAATATTTACATCTGTCTGAGACAAAATATTCTTTGATCTCTTCTTCTGACATTCACCTACAGAATTAGTACCCATTGTGCCCAAAAATTTTTGGATATGTCTCCTTAGCTTCTTGTATGTGGCATTGCGTGAGCATTTTCGCGACCAAAATGTGCAAAAGTAGGGAAAAGGGCGCGGTATTAAATTTATTCCGTAGAATATATCCCCTTTTTAGTCGTATTTTTCCCGAAAAAAATAGACTATTACATTGTATCGACAGTCAACAAACAGCGAGGTGCCTACTGGATCACGATTTTGAGGTTTTTTTATGTCTGAAATATAAATATATATATATATATATATATATATATATATATATATATAAATATATATATATATATATATATATATATTTATTTATTTATGTATATATATATATATTAATTATGAACAGCACATCCCAATTCGGCCTTCAAGGTTTCTTTGAACGGTGTATATATGCGGCTAAAAAAAACGGTTTCTGAAGGATTTTTGCACAACCAAACCTCTTTTACATGTGAGACGGGATGATTAATACTGGCCCAGCATTCGCCTTATGAGTTTGAAAGCAGTGACCTACATTACCATGAGGAAACCTCTGAAAAAAACTCATGGCAGACCAGTCGGCCCCGGGGTTTGAACCCGAGACCTCCCAAATACTAGCCAGCGTACGCTAAGTACTCGACTAACTAGCTTGGTGCGTGAATTGAGTTGCAGTTAAGGTAACATCCTTTGCTGATTTCATGTTTTTTGAGGGTCTCAAAGTTTACGACCTTAGTGACGGTGCTCTGCTGCTCATGCGCAATTTTTTCATTAAATTGAGAATTCACTTCTACGCAATGAAAAGGAGCAAAGGAGTACAATTGCTGTATTGGATAACAAAATAGCGTGTTTTGTTGATCAAAATAAGTCGACCAAATCTCGAATAGTCGGGAGCAACATAAAACAATGAAAATTATCAGATATTTAGTTAATCTACGTTTTCAAACTGACAAAACTGGATCTGATAACTGACAATACAAATTTATGATTTAAGTATGTACTTACTTGTCGAATTAACAAGATATATAGACATACATATAAATTATATTATCGATTAAGATCGCAACTGCATAGAAAAACAATCTAAATATGAAATATACCCTGCGAAATATAATTCTAATAATAGAACAGAATAGAATGAATCGCCATTTCAATAATTACCTAATGAGCATGCAGCATGCAGCTAATTTAAAGTACATGCATACAAATGCAGAATAGGCAAAATTTCGGTTGGAGGAATAACAAAAAAATTTTTTTTCATAAAATTTTTTTCTGTGACTTTATTTGCTTATTTCATTAAATTTCAATAAAGGACACTCGAATAAATTAAAGTAGGTATCTACTTCATTAGGAAATAAATTGTAAAATAATTTTTAATTAAAAAAAAATGATGAACATCAGACAACTATTACAACAAAATTTATTTCACTGATATCGGTACTAGAAGCGCTACACACGAGGACAAATAAAAAAAGTACTGGATAATTAAATATTTGTTGAAGGTTGCAAGAATGCAATAAAGATGAGTGAATTGATACTCATATAATTATTCTGAAGTACTGGTTAGCTCATCATTAGCACCGTAACATTTCACTGTATTAAAATAATTTTCTCACAGACAATTCTACAATTTCTAAATTCATTAATGAAGACGATGAAAATATAATCGCAACAAAATTTTATAATGCGAATTTCATGTTATAACATATTGAAACTTCAACATATTGTTCATAAATAAGTTAAATGAAAGCAGCAAATACAAAGTAATTTAAATGAGAATAATTTAGACAAATTTAAAATTTACAGTAACTATGATGACCTGACTACTATCCATTAAGAGATAATTAACTTGACACAAATATTTGAGAGTGAAATTTCTGATCAATTTAAGTAATTATATACAATAAATATATTATATTAAACTGTTCAAAGTATCATTATGATTAATAAAATTATTTTATTCAAGAATTAAATTCCAAATTTTTCCGAAATCTCACTAACCTGTAGTTTTCCATACCAGCTTTTCCTTCATTCTGCAATTCCTGGACCTTCCTGAAGATTACACAAGCTTTACGAATATTTTCTTCGTACTTCTCTTTGTGACTCAAATATTCCATAGGCACTTTAGATTTCAATTCAGGATCATCAAGGAAAAACTTTTCTGACAATAGAAATCCAAAATCAATTCATTCAAACATTCATTCAAAATTGAGAATAACCATATTTTAGTCGTTTGTACTGACCACCTACCTCTTTCTTTTTTCTCCCTTGTTTTTTGTTCTCCCCCATCTAAAAAATTGGTTAACTCCTTTGGATTGAAGGTGCATTTGGCTCTTTCATTCAATAGGTCAGAATTAATTTTACGGTTATTCATTATTTTAGAAAATTTATTACAATTCACGCAAAATTTCAATACAACTGACCTTATTATTAAAGTTTTAGATTAGAAAACAAATTTCATAACCTTAAAATTCAACTGTCACGTACATGGATTGCATAGAACTGAATGTACCTGCATAGACTAGATTAAGACAAGAGTCAGAATTGTTTGAACTATGGACTCAGGAGCTTTCTTCTCACTACGCTCAGTAGTATTACGCATGTGTGTTTTTTCGTTCAAAATACGCCTATTCCATACAATACTTGGGAAATGTGAAAGGCTCTAAGTTGACTCAACAGAAACCAATATTGCAAGGAGTAGGTTTCGTATTAGTAGAACTAAAATTAAATCAGGGGCGAAACGCTTATATATATATATATATATATATATATATATATATATATATATATATATATATATATATATATAATTTTATTTATACATATTGGCAACTTCAGCGGCCACCATCAGAACAAACGAATTGAAATATGGCATCTGAGGGTGTCTTGTCTTTGCGGTAGAACTTTGAGCTATGAAAATTTGGTTATATTCATTCAAAATGCTGACATATCCAAACTTCTGGGAAGGGAGTGGCGGGTGGTCAAAGAGCGGAAATTTCTCAAACCGGTGGCAAAATATGTGGAAATTAATTATGAACGACTAAAAATATACAAAATGTAAGATAAAATTACCTTTTTGATACTTTTATTTCTGGTATTTGAGGTCTTGCTTTTCCACATCCACAGAATCTGCAGATTAGGTAAGAGGTTTTAAATTCAGACGTGGATTAAGTTGATATGCTAGGGAAGTGCATTCTGATGAAACATTTTTCTTATTCGGCGCATTTGTTATGTAGAATTTTCATGTTTTTTCGTGTTTTAACATTGAATTTTGTTCTTGATGGTAAAGTTGTGAAAGGAATTAAAGCAACAGAAGAACTACTTTCGAGAAATTGTAACAATTGAAAGAAAACTTTTTTCGACTAATTTTAATATGCTAGAAAGCTCACCTATTTGCAAGACATGGAGTTATGAACCTGATTCGATAAAACAATATATATCTAAATATGTATCTGTCATTTTGTTCATAAAAATGCTTTTACGTTTTTCATTCGTACACAATTTAAATTAATTAAGCCTTCAAATTGAGAATTTCGGATTTAGTATTTCAAAAATGGCGGGTTTATGCGCGCATGACAAAACAAGCATCTCTCGCTGAGACTGTACTGTCGTTTGTGTGCGGACAGAATGTGTTGTATTCATTCTTCGTCCCTCATTGATCACTTTAGTTGAGTAGTGGAACGTGAATGCGTCTTCCCGTTCGTGGGTTATTGTGCCATATTCAGTTTTCGAATAGAAAAAGTCGAGTTTATTCGACTTATAAAGACTATTTATTATGCATTTGAGGATATGTGCGGTTTTATGTTGTGCAGTCCTAACCGGATTTGCAGCAGCGACACAGGTAATGCACAAATGTTCTTGATTCCTACCTACACTATGTGTATATATTGGGCTTTAACCTTTACTGACTACTCTCAACTTTATGTTTACCATTATTAGCCCTAATTGGAGCTAATTTAATCTGTGTGGAACAGAGTGCGTTATTTTGCAGATTTTATATGATTAAGTAGTTGAGAAATCAGCTAATTCATTATGAGCAATTCTTTTACTCTGATATCTGAGTTAGATTCAAATAAATTGGAGTGTGACAGAGTAAGTAATATTATATTGAAAAGATATATGATAACTTTAACATCTTCAACATTTATTTTTCAACGTGAAAACTCAAGTCGTGATGTCAGATTTACAATTTAGATAACCAACTATTTGTAAATATTTGTTTTGAAGTACAGGTGTGGAGGATCATTTTAATAACCATATTTCTAATATTCTTCTAGAAACTCAAATTTAACCATATAATTCAATTTGTTTCATATTCCATTTATATTTGTGTAATACTAGTTTGTTTCTATTTTATAGTAACCATAGTTTTATTGAAATGTTTGTCATAGGTAGGAAAGCTCCAGCACTAGATAACATAAAAGGTGTAGTTCCCTCAATAATATCATTGTAGATTGATTAACTACTATCTACTCAAAAGAAATAAGTTTTCTCTCAAATAGGTAACCTTATTATGAACCTGCAAGACAGAAGGAATAGGTACCTACCTAGTTGATCCCCTGCTAAAATTTATGTGTGAATTAATTTAACATTTTTTATTGGTCAATTTTTCAATGGAATTCAAAGGAAAAAGGTGTCAAAGTACTAAGCTGGTATGAAATATTTGGGGGTGTAATTTCAAATTGAAATTATTCCTTTCATCACAATTTCTTGCTCATTTTTGTTCCTCTCCTTATTAACCTCAATCCTCTGAGGCTCTAGAGGTGAACAAACTCTTTAAATCCACATTTAGAAAACTCAATCGACGTACGAAATTTCAACTCTCCATATCTATCTGTAAGAGCTTTGAAGGTACTCAAAACTTCAAAAACCACGTAAAATAAAAAACCCTACCTCAAAATGACGGCGGTTGGGGACAATTTTTTATACCACCACGAGGCACCCCTCCTACAGCAATTCAATCTACGTTGAAATTTTGAACTCTAACTCAATTTGGACTGGGTTTGGAGTTGCCAAAATCTTTTAAAAACCGGTTCTCTATTCCATATAGGTACCCTTCAAAAAACCCTAGAAAGCCAAATTTCGGATATGTTGTTGATTAGTTTCTACATCTCTTTCCACCAGTTGGTCTTAGGGAAGGGCCTTTTGATGGTGTATTTTTCACTGTAAAAATTTCATGATTTTTTTGAGGATTTTAAGGTTTTGCATAACTTGACTCAGTCGCTCGCTCAGTCGGTTAAAAATGAATGAAAATGAGGGGAAAGTACGGCCTTAGTGTATATCGAAGGAAAGCAGTCAGGTGCAGGAGTAGTTTTTCTATCCGTTTTAAACCTCTTAGACCACGAATTTCGAAAAAATTTTATGTTAAAATGAGCTGAAATTTGGTTATTAGAACGAAAGTATCAAAATTTTGGTAAATTTTTGTAACCGCCGCCATTTTTACGTAGATATTTCTTGTTTTCATCGGTTTTGAAAATTTGCCAAACTCCACAGCTTCTGCAGATTGAGTAAGAGGGTTCAAATTTGAAACGTATATTGAGTTAATGTTGAGGAAGTGCCTTTTGGCAGTTTCAACCATTCTCCTCAGTCGCGCTGCACCGCGCGGTTACTATTCCGTTCAAATCGCATCCCGAACTGCTTCGCTATCAGTACGCGATTTTTTACAATAGAGGGATGATATTTGGCACGTAGATTGAGTATGTGGTACTCTTCTTCGTTGGTTTCAACTTTTTTCCTCAACCACGATGCACGTAATTTTTTTTTAATAAAAAATTTTCAGTTTCAGTTCGGTTTGCTATGTGTGATTTTTCAAAATATAATCGCACCTCGACGCGATGGATTTCGCTCGAAAAATATGACCATAGTCAGGGCCGGATTAACCATTAGGCAGAGTGGGCAACTGCCCAGGGGCCCCTCATCGACTAGGGGCCCGCGCACGCACCAAGAAAAAAAATTCATCGAATGAAAATTTTATTTAAAAATTAGTATGAAATTCTTCAACAATATTATTGCTTTCTTTCGACGCATGTTGTCAATTGATGGAATACTTCATACATACAGAACCATCTAGTATCTAGTAGTAGAATTAATAATCTGTCTTCGTTCAAGAATGTCTCAGAACCGTTTGAATTCATTTTCGATAAAGGCCATTGAAATGATGTATTAGAAAGGGTCACTTCCAAGATGTTTTAAACGATTTTGTTTCTAAAAAAAAGTAAGAAGAGTTAATACTCAGAGTTACTGTACTGTACAAAAAAGATAAATATCTTGGAAGTTGACTTTTTCCAATTTAGACTTCACTAAACTGTTTTCTTTGGTTTATTGTATTTTATTGCGTTTAACAAGATCAAATTTAAAACAACCGCGACCCGTCTCATTTCTCTTTCCTAACCCAACATGCAACCTGGATCATCATTCATCACTTATCTATAACCTATTCATTCAGACCATTTCAATAAAGCTAATGAGTCAGGTAAGGTGATGCTGCAGCATCAAGTCAAAGTAACCATGTTGCTGCAATATCACATAAGACTTTGAAGTAACAGGATACCTGAAGTCGATCATCTGGAAGTTACTTACGTCCTT
>JARQZK010000001.1:2690000-2722500 GCA_030704885.1 Cynegetis impunctata
TTTTCTCCGAAAAAATATCATCAATATTTGGTCAAACAATTTCCGTTAGTGTAGTCTGAAACCAAAATTTTAGAACTCAAAGATACTCCATACAATTTTGAACGTGCCTATGCATTCCAGGGTTTTTGTATGAATATGAAAGAACTGTTCAAAGGCCAACTTTTATGGAGCATAAATGTTTGTTTATGATGTCTTCTGGCAAATAGAAATCTTGAAGAAAAAATTCTAAGAGTATTGAAATAATTATTTGATTCCTGTGAATTTGTGAGGTGAAAACCATGAATTTTTCAAATGACGAAAAATATGATTTGCTTTTCGTATATGCGAAATGTTTGAGAAATGCTACTAGATCTCTAGCTATGTATAGGGAATTGTACCCTGAGAAGTATCAGCCATCCGAAAGATATTTTCAACGCATTGAGAGGACTTTACGGAAGCATGGTTTATTAGAAAAACCCTGGAGTAAGAGCTGTACACTAAATAACAGAGGTGGCGATACTGAAATTGACGCTTTTTTATTCGATTGTAAGTAATAGCTGAATTTGTTACAACAGTGGCTACTAATATTGATGAAAAAATCTAGAAGCCCATATTTAAAAAAATAAAGCTGATGAGATTGGCAATAACTGCAGAAATTACTGCAAGAAATTACCAAAATTTAAAATTCACTACTTCAATATCTCCGAAAGCCTCGCCGTACCACTTCTCTTCGAGATAAAAACTTCTTCATTTTATGTCCGAAACCCAACACGAAGACTTGATTTTAGCGACAACTGTACTTTTTGTAGCATTTGGTTGAATGATTTGCAGCTTCTCTATCAATATTTTGTATGCTTATTTTTTTCCCTTTCGGTCTAAATAGTGCTTTGATTTTGTATGCCACAAGCAGGGTAGGTCCCTGTACAACTCCACAAATTCCCGTAGAAATTCCCGGGACATTGTTCTGCAGTCAGACATAATGATGAAACTATCTGCAAACATTTTTAGTAAATATTATACAAATTCGTGAAATATTTAACTTATTATTTTAAATACCTACTGCAGTAACAAATTATTTCATAAACGTAACTGCCGCTACAGCTCTAAAAACTCCACACTCCACGGTAATTTGCATCCACACGTAGAGACTTGAATGCATTCGTTGGAATGCGCATCCAAAAATTCAAGCGATTCCTGAAAACATCATCGCGGCATTCATCCGGGTTGTGCGTTTTCTGCATCCACATTAAAGTT
The DNA here is from genome assembly GCA_030704885.1 of Cynegetis impunctata. NCBI lineage: Eukaryota > Metazoa > Arthropoda > Insecta > Coleoptera > Coccinellidae > Cynegetis > Cynegetis impunctata. The sequence continues at coordinate 2,691,234 of JARQZK010000001.1, forward strand.
ATTGGTTGCACGTTCTTGGATGCACGTTGATGTATTAAGACATCGACGCCCGTGTGTAGGGGCCTAAAATCTGATCTGACCTTCCCAAATCTCGACCGAGGAGTGAAAAGAATTGGATCGATAAAGGATATTCCTACGGCCTATTCAAACAAGAAGGGACCACGCTCGTTGTACATTCTTCAGTGGCATCAAAGCAATCCGATTCCAAAAGCTACGATAGAAATGCTAATATTATATAGACATGACCTCACCTCCTCGTAGCGGGTACGTCTTCTCTCTCTCTGACCGAATCCGCCAACTTACTGAATGATTTACTAAATGGTTTCATTCATTTCTGAACTTTACTTTCGTTTCATCGATTAAATGGCACGAAGAAGCGTGTTAGCCTTTGTATATGTTAAAAGACACGAATATTTCTTGCCTACTCAAGGACCTCTGAATCGTTTACGTTGGCGATAGTGGTACTATGCTAGTCGAATTCATAATTTCTTCCCATATATATATATATATATATATATATATATATATATATATATATATATATATATATATATATATATATACAAATTGAATAAAGTTCCGGATCGCGTACAAGGTTGCAAATTTGCAAATGCATCAGAATAGATATTTTCTGAATTTGCAATTAAGTTTCAAAACTTTTGTAATTATTTCGAGACCATCTTGCCCGAAAAAATGACCACGAATAAAAAAAAATATAAACATGTTCCGGTCAACGTATAGGTTGCAAATTTATACAATTGATCGGTATGTTTTTCCGAAGTATGTGTCAAGCTTGCAGAACTTTTGGAATTTTTTTAGTCAGTTTATAAAAGAAAAACGTTAATTTTGAATAAAAAAAAATTTCCGTGCCCTCAAATTGGTTGCAAATTTGATACGTGATATGAAATAATATATTTAATACTACTCCAAGTTTGCAGAACTTTTTGATTTTTTTTTCACAAGCATAAGGCAAAATTCAATGTTATTGCAATTTTAACAATGTTCCGGACTTCGGAAAAGGTTGCAAAATTTCATAGTTTGTTTTTATTTCTTTCCCGACCCTACATTAAAGTTTGAAAACTTTTTGAATTATTGTCAATTGATTATCTAAACTGACTGGCCTAATATTTTTTCAATTTAACCGAAACAGCTCTGTTCGTAAGGACCACTGGTTGGGTGGGTCGTGATCGTTCATTTATGACTTTCAATATGGGAATCCGTACCATTTTGAAGAGGACGACAAGTTTTATGATATTTATTTTTAAAACGTTGCAGGCTGAGAGAAGGACTTTTGGCAAGCCGGAAGTCCGAAGGATGGTTTGAAAAACAACCCTCAACTGGTTTTTAACAGCTGCTCGAGTACTCTTCCCAGATGTTATGAATATTAACAATTATTATTACCTACAGCTTCGGAATAATTCTCATGATGGTGGCTGTATTTCAGTTACATATCTGCCAACGGGTGTCAGACAAGAATCATACATTATAGAAATAGCTCTCACTTCAGTATTGTTTCCAATATACCTGGTGTAGTCATAAAATAACGATACTGCTGGTACTACATATTATCCACGCATGCGTCAACTCCAGAAGCCTTTTGTTCCGATTGCCTCAGTCGGTTTTATATATTATATTATATATTATTATATATATATATATCTGGTTTCCGTTTGCGCTAGATCGGGGTTTGAAAAAATGATCAATCTTACGGTAGAGCAACGAATTGTCGTAAATTTCATACGACACAAAAATCGTAAGTGACACCTACCGTTTATACGAGGAAGTTAATGGCTATGAATGTTCATCACCTGCCTGGTTTTTTAAGTAGTTTAAGCGTTACCATGTTAAAAACGTATGGAATCCTGGAAATATCGTTAATCTGATCCGATTGGACCTTCAGTGAAATACTCGTGCGGTTACTGAAACTGTAGGAATAGAGAAAAAAATGCGTAGAGCAAATTTCACATAAGAATGCTAAAAGCGTGCGCTTTTTAGAAAAAATTCTAAAAATCGAACCAGAAAGTCTTATGTGTTTCTAGGCATGCATCGCATTGTTAGAGTAATGAGCTGAATCATTTTTATCTGGGATTGTTTTCGTTGCAGAACGAAACTATCAAAATTTAGTTTTTTTCCAAACGCCGCCATTTTTACGTAGATATTTCTTGTTTTCATCGGTTTTTGAGAAACATCTCGATCTGTTTCGCAATCAGTACGCGATGCACTTCGCGAATTTTTTTTTCACGATAGAGGGTTGAAATTTTGTATGTGGATTGAGTGGATGTCGAGTCGAGGTGCGTTTTTACGTTGGTTGAAAATAAATTATTATCTACTTTTCAATTTGGTTTGCTATTCAAGCGTGATTTTTCAAAATATAAATATATTCGTTAGAATCGCATCTCGACTCGATGCATTTCGCGATTCAGTTGAATTTCGAGTTTATTCACGATTTCTATTGTGAATATTAACAGAGAGTAAGCCTATCGGTATATTAATGGGTTCTTCACCTTCTGCAGGAAATAATGACAGATTCGAATGCGGCTTAGAATTCATTTGGCACATAAAGTCATCATTTCCGTTTTGTAACTTGAATCGTGCTGATTTTCAATAATACAGCCATAATAATTCAATGCGATGTAGTCAATTATTGCAGCTAGTATTTTCAACATGTGGCACTTATCGTTCATGAGTGATTGTGTCAACTGATACACACATCGAATGAATAAATGAAAAGTCCGTTAGCATTTCAGCATCGCAAATTTCTCTCAAGTTACTAATTTTTCGACGACTTTCAATTTCCTCAAGTTCTTAATTCGTATCCATGAAATTGGGTCAGAGTTGAAATGTCGGAAAATCATGAATACTAAGAGAAGTATGTCATGATTGATGGGTTCGGTGTAATTTTTAGATTGTCATTTTCTCATACCTTTCGTTTGAATCGTTAAAATTTCCAAGATATCTAAGATCAAACATGATATTTTCCTTTATTTAGATACATATGTTTTGGCATTTTCCAAGGTACTTGGAACTATCTACTTAGTTGATAAGGATAGTATAATGTTCTCGTTCTGTTTATTCTATAATTATCATTTTCGATATATATATATATATATATATATATATATATATATATATATATATATATATATATATAATATATATATATATATATATATATATATATATATATATATATATATATATATATATATATATATATATATATATAATGTGAAGATTTCGTGTATTTTTATACACGTGCTACACTTTGCGATGACTATTTATATATAGAATGATTTTCTTCATTTAATTGTCACTTCGCGTATCTTGCTTACGTATTTCTTTTTCTTCTGATAGTAGTAGTAATAAATTTTACTTAAACTATTTTTAAAAGGGCAAACAAACCAGGTCTACATATTTTACGAAGTTTTTCCAGCATTCATATATAAGTTGCATTGAGGGTTTTTTTGCTTGAAAGGACTTCGTTTTCCACTTAACCTGATATGATTATATCATTGTATTCTTGTAATTAATCAGAAGTGGGGCTGTACTATCTTAAATAAAGTAGTTGGTGACTCAACAAGAAAATATTATGTTAACGGTTGGAGTTATACCCTACCTACTTTTATTTGGAAACTAGAAAGTACAAATTATTTTTGACTACTCAAATTTAAGAAGAAAAAAATCTCAAATTTTTTATCAGTGAGGAAGTTTATAAAAATGTTATTTGCTTGATTCCAATGTTCACCCCTTCCACCTCTTTTGAAATGTCTAATATCTTGTGATACGTCAAAATAAAGCCCAAAAAATGTCAGCGAACGATATAAATAAAAATCTAATATAAATTAGTAGTATAATTAACAATTAAAATAATAATATAAAAATAAATATAATAATAATTATGTACATCCGAATCTAAGACAAAGTTTATCGCACAAATAGTCAAAAATCTATTCACAAAAACTGCCCAAAAATGTTTTACTTTTTGAATATCTTCGATAGATTTTTTCTCACAGAAAGAATTCTGCTGGCGTTACATCTGGAGATCTCGCAGGCCATTCTATGAAACCGTTTCTACTACTGCTCGTGCATCATGTGATGTAACCACATTCAATTGAATGTATATATCATGTTGGTATACCACCACATTTTTCTGTTCAAGTTGTCTTTTGGTGACTGGGAAATAAGTGGATCATTTAAATTTTCTAATAATTGTAGTCAAAAGTGATTTGAATGTCGACTTTTAAAATGAAAGTACGGTATATACCTACCATATATAAGCACTTGTTATATTTTTTCCTACTCTTCAATTTTTATTAGATTAATTAGATGTGGTAGAATATCCACTCGGGTAGGACAGATCAATCGCATGAGCTCTGCTTAATTGCATTATTTCATTCACGAGAAATGTCACGTTAATAACGTCTCCAAGTTTTCATAATGATAAATTCGTATAAATATGAATTTTCCAGGGTCAAAAAACTTATGTATACTTGACACACTTTTTTTCAAACTCCGAAGAGTCTTATGTCAATTCTACTTGTACGTTATCATGAAATGAACTCTCAGCAGCGTATTCATGGCGATGTTTGTGTAACTTCCCATTTTCCCGGGAATGTTATTCGAGCGTGTACCTAATCTCAGAATGATATGATCAAATTTGTATTTCAAAATTACAGTGAGAAAAATATTTGCATGAATCTCAATGATCCGACGTTTTAGTAACTATATTTTTATTTTTTCAGGTAATTCAGGCGTTTGATTGATGTAACTTGGAAGGAACGGTAAGGGTATCTAGATGAAGTGAATCATTGTAAATATAATTGTATCGAAATATTGGTTTCTATACACATTTATTACGTTTCGGTGAAACTGTATCTTCTTCAGATGCTAAAGGCAAACTAAATATATTTCTCCGTTGTATCGAGTACAAGAAATAAATATATGAAAAATTGTGTCGAAAGGATGGTTGAAAATAATTAGTAAAATAGGAAAAACCAATTCTGAACTTCTAGTCAGGTAGTTCGGTAATTCTGAAAATATTCAGAAGGGTGCTTTTAGTATGATCAATTTGGCTATTCAATAGGATAGATGAATGTTTGCATTTATTTAATATATAACCAATTAATAAATAAATACAAAGATTCAGGTCTCCTATTAAATAGACAAATTGATCATACTACAAGCCCCCTTCTGAATCTTTTCAAAATTACCTGACTAGCAGTTTAGAATGGGTTTTTCCTATTTTACTAAGTATTTGTTACCATTTTTCTATTTACCCTTTCTACACAATTTGTCATCTATTTATTTCTTGTATTCGATATAACGGAGAAATATATTTCGTTTACATTGAGCTACAGTGTAGCCAACTCTACAGTTTTAACTGTAGATATACAGTTTTTTCAAAATGTTTCCAGTTTTCAGTTTTGGCCTCCAAATCTACAGTTTTTTCAATTTTAAATGCTAGCGTCATCTACTACGAACTATTATATCATTCCAAGTATATGTACGGACAATATAACGAAGTAAACGGGGTTTCGCGAACTGTTACCAAAGAACTTCTGTGTCTGCCGCACTGCTAAGGTAGAGCGCTTGTTTGAAAACAAAAATAAGAAATAAAATTTCTACGAGCTCAATAAAAGGCACTCTACATACGAGATCTGAAATTGAAAATTGTTTCGAAATTGATTACGAAAAGTTCAATAAAATTATGTATGATCTCAAAAACAATGAAGAGATCGAAAATCAAGAAAATTTGCAAATTGAGAGCGAAATAGCAGGTAATTGTATAGTCTTGTAACATGTGTCATATCATAATGAATGTTATAGTTTAAATAATTTTTCAACTCATAATTTGATAAAAAGTTTGATTTCCAATGTTTGTTCTATTGATTACCACCTTTAAATGAAATTTGAAACCATAAATTAAGAAAAGACTGTACATTTACTGTTTTCAAATTAAAATCTAAAGTTTTCTACAGTTTTTGCGAAGCACATATGTAGTTTTTCACTAAGTTGGGGTTGGCAATACTGATTGAGCATCTGAAGAAGGTGAAGTTTCACCGAAACGTGAGTCATGCGTATTTTGTTTAATAAATGTGTTAATTGTTTTTATAAACCAATGTTCATTAATTTACATCATGTATAGGTCCAATCTATCCAAAATGTCATTGTATTTGACTACTCGGGCGACTAGATTACCCAAATCTTCAGTTTATTTTTCATTTGTTCTGCTTAGCCATTATTTACTTTCGACTTGACGAAAGCTTGGGACGTGATGAACAATTAGATACTGATGTTGTTTTTGTTTCCTCGAAAAACAAAAGATGAATGAACTGTGCTCAATATTCAGTTTATTCGGAAGTCCCGGCAGATATTTCATGAAACTACCAAAAATAGAAACCACATTGTTTTCTGGTACGGACAAAACGAGCGTGCTGAAAAAGAACCTAATCAAAACTAAGCGAAGTTTCTATAAACGTATTATTTATTTCGTTTGGTTCCAACTTAAATAAGAAAACTCGTGAGCAGCAGATCTCCATCACTAAAGTCTTATTTTTCGCGAGAAATGCATTCATTTAAACGAATATATTTATATTTTGAAAAATCACGCTTATAGCAAACCGATTAAAAAAGTAGAAAATAATTTATTTTACTGAAAAAAAAATTCGCATCTTGGTTGAGGAAAAAAGTTGAAAACAACGAAAGAACGCAACTCAACATCAACTCAATCCACATTTCAAATTTCAACCCTCTATCGTAAAAAAAAAAATTGGCGAAGTGCATCGCGTACTGATATGTAATTAAGTGATTAGCAAATAATATTATAAATTATTATTACTACTTGTTTCCAAATGATGAACTGCACTAGCATATTTATCATCCCATTTATTCAATCATTGATTACTTGGTGAAATTTGAGCATTGCGGCAATTATTCGAGAAAAGGCAAGATAATTCCTATTATTTCAATTTTTTTTTAATGAAAATTAAAAATTCTTGTATTGGATACTCAACATTACATGCGTACTTTTTTACTCTAATGGTTAGACACACGATATATTCCAAATTCAGCTAATATCCATGTTATTTCTTTTGAAATTCAGCAAATACCTATCCATGTTATTTCTTTTGGAATTCAGCAAATATCCATGTTGTTTCATTTTCAAGTTCGAAAAAAATAACGCAATATCATATGGAATGCTTTCCTGTAGAAGTAAGGTTTCGTAATATTTCAGCCTCTCGAAACTAACTAAAATGATATATGTGCAGAAACAACATTAGAGAACTTTTATTTGCCGTCGCAACATCTGCGGATTTTCATCCGGAAAATGCGACTGGGAATCGCGACCCAGTTTATGGTTTCACGTTTTTTTTCTCTATCTCACTCCCTAAATCAAATAGCAGAAGATATGGTTTGCGCTTTTGCTAGAATTGGCTACCTGACCCAATTTCAACTAAATAATGCATGGCTGCTGGGGGTTTTTTATTTTCTAGAACAATTTAGCTCAATTCGATGCCGACTGCCCTTTTTCGATGCCATAAAACTACAGCACATATGGCGAATATTCATACCGAAATATTCGTACAATCTTCATGGAATGCTAAAGCATCTTTAGATTGCATAATACAGTAGAACTTGGATGTAGATTCACAAAGATTTGGGCGGAGATGGATGCGTTTGGTACATTGAGAAAGTAAATTGGGAATCCGCCAGTATTTGGTAGGGAGCAGAGGCATTAGCCCATATATCATCACCACCATCTGCAGTTTGTTCAACCAGTTATACAATCGTTTCTTATTTATGCCTATTTTCTTCTGTTACTGCCTATTCGGCACCTAATAATGACGATCCCAACTTCTTTATACATTTGGGATAATAATGTGTGATTCTGGTGATCTATCTGATATCTGTATTTCTTGCTAGTTGTCTTGCCCACTGCCACTGGCGAGACTTCATTCTGTGTGTTACATCTGATTTCTCGGCTCCTGCCGGATACATTGTATAATCTTGTGATCCTTCTTAGTTATTTCCGGGATACAGCGATCCATACACCTCTCTGAATGTCCTGGAGTTTTCCTATGAGTCATTCATCTTAATTTTTCATCCTTATGTAATGGTTGGTATTTAACAACGACGCTGTTTTCTTCAGCTGTCCATGTCTGTTTGATCTTGCTGTGAATTTCTTCGAGTGGTGAGCCAAATTTGTGTATAACTTGTCTCAGGTGGAAGCATCCATCTACTTCTTCCAATGTGGTGTTGTTTACTATAATTTCTTCTTTGTTTCAGTTCGCTGTAGGTGATGTTCGTATTACTTGAATTCATTATCATGGTATTTAGATTCTGTTATTTGTTGCAATTCTTCAGGTATTCTAGAAATCATGCAATCTGCGAATGTTAGATGGCGAATGAAATTACCATCTATGCCTTGACCTTGGTTGTTCTGGTTCGAAAGATAAGCTCAAGTGTCGCTGAGAAGTGCTTGGAAATATTCCGTTGCATTGTCTTACTCCTTTGCAAGTGGGGAATTGTTCCTTTCCTCTTTATATTCTTGCTTCCGCCCTGGCTTCTTTCTAGATCATACATAGGATGGAACTTGACTCGTCAGCGGTATGAAAATAAGCTTTATTTTTATCTTTGGTGGCTTTCTCGCGTAGCTCATTGTCTATTGTGTTTTCTTATTTGAATGAAAAATTAATTTGAGTCCATAAAAATTAACTTATCGAAGCGCTGACCATGGAATGTTTTGTGTAAGATTGTTCTGTTATTACAGCCGGAATTATCTCGGAAAATGTCCCTGGGCAATTCCGCAAAATCGATTAGTTTGCTGGAAGGCGGAGGAAAAAAAAAGATATACTTCATTATTCCTCAACGGGAGTAAAGCCATTAATTCAACCTCTCTCATCTTCAATTACTTATTTGAGTTCTTAATGACCCTCGCTAACTTAAGGGAAAATTTCATTTCGCCGATGAAGTGTTTCCGTGTTTTTCATTTTCCCGAATTCATTTCAATTATTTCGAAGAGCGCTAACTAATTCGCCGCCTCGCTTGGATAAATTCCTGAGCAGTTTTTCCCGGAAGCAAAAGGACACGAAAAAAAAAACTGCACTCTTTTTATTCGCATTTATCGGATGTTTTTTCGGACTTTCGAACTGCGCGCTGTGTTTATCTACCAATGATTGATGTTCGTGATTGGCAATATAAATTTTATTCAAACAAAGTTCACGTGTCCGCGCGCAGTTTCTTTCGTTAATTTCGGCGGAACGGGGCCACCGGTGCGCTGCTGCGATCGGCTTTTAATTAAACGGAGAAATTTCCGAAGTATTCCCGTATTGATAAGCTGATGTGTTCGTCTCGTATCGTTCGGACTTGCGTCGGGAAATGATCGGAAAAACTTCCCCGAAAATACATACTATTGCAGCGCGTCGAAGGAAAAACGGTCAAATGTGGGAATAGTTCATTTATTAGTTTTAGAACTCCTAGACCACGATTTTCGAAAAAATTTTAATGTCATATATATATTTCGTGGTTTTTGAAAAATTGTCTAAAATAGTACGCGATACACTTCGCGAAGTCTGTTTTACAATAGAGGGTTGAAATTTGTTACGTGGATTGAGTTGATGTTGAGGTAAGTTCCTTCGTTAGTTTCAACTTATTTCCTCTGCGATAAACTATCAGGTAGATGAAAATACTTCGATGTGTCGGATAACATTCTATTATCGATGAATTATTCCTTATTATATATATATATATATATATATATATATATATATATATATATATATATATATATATATATATATAATATAAAACAGAATTCTTCATGTCGAGACACGTACGTGGCTGCTCTCTATAGAGGGATAAAATTCGGAGCGATTGTTACTGGCGGTGTGTAAACTTTGCATGACATCGAATTGATGTAGCAACTTTACTCTAGCTTAGCGAATATAGTAACCACCTTCGGGTGTCAAGACGTACGAGTTCACGCTGCCGAAATGTTTTCATCTATCTGTAAGATGTGGAGTTCATTTGTTTCCGACTGGTGGCACTGTTACATATTTATATGCCATTGCGTTACTAGAAGAACGTTTGAAATATTTTGTTGGTTATCACTTTCGATGGATGGATGATACTGATGAGCCCCAAATAAGGGCGAAACACGCTGTCTATCATTTCCGTTGATTGTAATAAACAACTTAATGTTTCTAACATTTACCGTCTCAAGGTACATGGAAATATTTCGATGTTTCGTGAACTCGTATAACCGGCTCCGCTAGGAGGTTTCTTTGATTAGTTTCAAATAAATGTCCTAGTTTACCTGCGTATATTTATGCCCACTGATGTCTAGAACCAGCTAACCGATTTTAACTATCTCAGACTCATTTGAACCGTTGGTCGGGCCGCTATTTTTATAGCTATTTTGCCTTTTTCGTGTCCGATATTTCATGGAATTCGAAAAAAATTTTATTTTCGAAATCGCAAAAAAAATGTGTGTGCATATTGTACGAGAAATTAATACGTTGACTTCATAACGCTAATTTCCCGAAACTTTCGAGTCGAACAATTTCTGAATGTTCTTGATTGAAATTCTGTCAGAAATTGCTTTACGTCAAAGTTATGTACAGAGCGACTTCCGAGCCCTTCTCAAAACGACTTCACCGCTGCAGCGAAGATGAGCAAAAACCAGCTAGAAATATGGTGCCCATAATTTGCAGCGAAACGAAAAACTCTCGTCGTACATTCCGTGCGGGAAAACATTTCGTCGAAGTTAATTCCAAGTAAGACGGAGCAAGCAAACCTAGACCCTTGAACACGTAAACTTCAGGCGCAGGTGGGAAATCAAAAGGGTCTTTGTGAAAAACTTCATACGCCAGATGGTGCCTCGTTTATATTTTTCCGGGGCACTCGGGCCAGTGTCCTTGTCGGATGCTGCGCTCGCATATTCGCGTGACACATTACTCGCTGACTGGCCATAGAAAATGAAATGGTGATCGACTTGTTGACGCCCGATATGTTAATTAGTTATTGAAACTGAAACCTTCGAATCAGCGGTTCTCAACCTTTCGCGATTCGCGGCCCAGTATTCAAACATAAATTTCATCGCGCGTCAAATTCGTTAGTTTCTCTATTCAATACTGAAATTTATAGATTTAATAATACTGGACACTTACTAGAATTATTGATGTTTCGAACATGTACATCTAGTTGATAATAATACTTTAATTACCTACTAATTTTATTTCTAAGATGTTCTGAAATATTTGTTTGATATGATACACTTTTTTGTGCCTACTACTGTACACTAAATATTTCTGAACATTTTTGAGGCTCATAACTTGCTCGAATTATTTACAATTGATATTTTCATTACATAGACATTATTTATTGAAAACATTGAGTTGAAATATACCTTACACATTGAATAATATTTTTAAGTCCCCTTGGAAACCACTCCAGATATCAAACTTTAGGTCATTTGGGGTGATGCGAACCGCTTGATATGTCAATATGTACCGGGAAAGATTATATGAAAATTAGGAATATCTACGTAAAAATGGCGGCAGAATTTTACCTAAATTTCAGCTTATTTGATTAGATGGGAGCCGCTGGAGATGCCGTTATGTACCGGGATATATATACATATATATATATATATATATATATATATATATATATATATATATATATATATAGATAGAGATAAATATATATATATAGAGATATATATAGATATATATAGATATATATATATATATAGATATATATAGATATATATATATATATATATATATATATATATATATATATATATATATATATATATATATATATATATATATATATATATATATATATATATATATATATTTATATATATATATATATATATATATATATATATATATATATATATATATATATATATATATATATATATATATATATATATATATATATATATATATATATATATATATATATATATACACAAGGGCGTAGCCAGCCGGTGGTGCAGGGGGGCAGTTGATATATGGAGGATTATGAATTTTGAATACAGTTAAAAGCAAAGTTATTAATAATAGAACAAAAAGAATTTGGGACAAAATATAGGATAAAATAATAATAGAATTAAAATAATTTGGAGGCAATCAAATTGTCCATTGACTGTTACAAGATTTTAATAATAAAATAGTCGAGAGAGATCTTTTTCAAATCAATAAATTATGATTTTTACGGTTAGTCTTAATCCAATTTTACATTTATTCATTTTCATTTTTTAATGATGTTTGACAGTTATTTGAGGACATCAACGCGAGCGAAGCAACGGGTAAAAGCTAGTTCTATATATTGCTAACTGTAAAATAGCTCACATATGTGTACAATGTTACAAGTAGAAGTTCAACATAAAATTCTCAACAAAAAAAATAATTTGCTTCTGCAGATTTTCGTATTACATGTCAGACGCCTATTTGGGTAGTTCAGTATTTATATATATATATATATATATATATATATATATATATATATATATATATATATATATATATATATATATAAAAATATATATATAAATAAAAATATATAAAAATATATATATATATATATATATATATATATATATATATATATATATATATATATATATATATTTGAGGTCTTTAAATCCCCTCTCAAGGATATTCCGAGATATTCTGCTACCTACTCCTCAAATTGAACTCGCTTAGTAATTTTGAGTACTTGCCTCATCAAAATTTCGGTATTGGGATCTTTATAATTGAAATATTTTTTTACGAATACATTGCAAATTATCGATGAGCATAAATTATTTTTCATTCGATTATGACTTTTTGATGATCCGCATTAATGGTAAATTTCAGAGGTTTCGTTTTGAAATAATTTTATGCGCACGATTTCCCCTGGTGCAACAAGAGAATCAATTTACACGCGAAGTGCATTGCTACGAAATCATTGTTTTAGCAAATATATTTCACACTCGTCGAAATCGGATAGAAACTAATATGCAAACTTATTTCATTAAAAATTGGATACACATCGAAAAGATACGGCCATTGAACTTTGACTTCATTCCATTACGAAGTTCATTTATACTCAGTCCAACTACAATTTGGTTATGTTAGAAATGTTTCGATAGATTCAGTTTTCTTCTTATATTTACAGTTTTTATTTCACTTTCGATAATTTACTCGCGAAGTGTTGATATTTTCGATGATTAATTTCTTTTCTTCAAAATGTATGTATGTCATATCTTACGCCACTAACAAACATTTGGTTATGTTGGAATTTTATCCGTTTTGGTGATTCTACAGCACGATTCTCGAAACATTTTTCATGTCTGATAATTATTAGCAATAGCAGGTTTGGTGAATCTCAAAAAACTTATTTTATTTTTATAACGATTTTATTAAAAAGTTAATGTTCGCCACGACATTCGTGACTTTTTCAAAACTTGAAATATTGAAATTTCTTTTCTGGTAAGTTTTTATAGTTTGTGCTACTTTTTGTCTAATGGAATTTTGATTTTCAGAACATAAATTTGAAATACCTTTTTCTATATTAGCTATAATATTATTGATTGGTATTTGTTTAATATTATTAATTTCTATAGAGTGTTTGGGGTCTAAATTTAATGTTTCTTCAACGAAAACAGGTAAAACAGTGTTAGTGGTATTAATTACAAATTATTTTCATGTGATGTTGCTTCTAATATTGTTTGTGGTGATTGGTTAGTTATTAGTTTGTTCAATTTTTTGATGTGTGTTTTTATTAATTTTACTAAGGTTATTGTTTTTAATTTCTTCATGTTGTAAAAAATTTAGAAAAATTTCATTTGGAAGTATTTGTTGTAATGTGTTTGTTAGAGTATTTATTTGTTTTGTTAAAATGTTGATATTTTTAACAATGTCGGTAATTATTAAATTGAGTGTATTTTGAATGAAATTTTTATTTAGAATTTCAAATCTTCTAAAAAGGTACTCACAATCTAGAACAATGTTTGAAACTCTCAGCTTAAGGAATTTTGGACACAGATTTCCATGCTTGCAACGCATTAAAAAATTCTTATCGACTTCAGTGTGGTAATCTTCTTGTTGAGTGAACAAACATTTTTCAAAATAATAATAAATAATTGTTGCCCGTGCTGTTGTTCCACATTCTTGAGAAAGTTTGGGATCATTGCTATATTTTCAGCTTTTGCAATATTTAATTATTTATTTGAATTGTTGTTGCCTGTGAACTATTTTTGACTTTTTGATAATTATTAGCAATAACAGGCTTGGTGAATCTGAAAAAACTCGATTTTATTAAAAAGTTTACGTTTCGCCATGACATTTGTGGCCTTTTCAAAACTTTTGAAATATTGATATATATATATATATATATATATATATATATATATATATATATATATATATATATATATATATTTATATATATATATATATATATATATATATATATATTATATATATATATATATATATATATATATATATATATATATATATATATATATATATATATATATATATATATATATATATATATTTATATATATTATATATATATATATATATATATATATTTATTTATTTTTCTTCTTCCCCCGGTACATATTGATATCTCCAGCGGCTCCCATCGAACCTAAGAGCCCTTTCAGACTTGGATACTGTATCCGAGATACGCGTATCCCAGATACAGAAAATATGTACGTTTTCACACTGCATTCAGCACAGCATACCGTATCGCGATACTAAATTTCTGAATCTCGCTCATTCAGCCGCCGGCGACAGTATCCGAATCCGGGATACCGAATTATCATTGTGGCTTATGGACCTGTTCAGACTTGCATACTTTTGCGATTCAAAAAGCACAATAGCATAGGTGTACAATATTTTTATTATTTATTAGTAGAAGTGAAGTGGAATAGAACGGTTTTTCGATTGTACCATGGAGAATAAAGTTTTTGATAACGAGAAATTTATAAGTTTGGTAGAACCGAATTCTTGTATATGGGATACAAGTAATGAAAATCATTTCGACAGAAATATAAAACAAAAATGTTGTGTGAAAATTTTGAAGAAATGACAATTGTTCAACAAAATGAATGTGGTAGGTATATTTATAAAAGTAATTATACAGTGCATTCAAAAAGGAATGCATAAATTCATTAGCTAAATAAATCAAATTATTATATTATTAAAAATTCTCGAAACAAGACGATTATTTGTCGAAAGCTTACTGATTTTTACAATAATCATCTCAAGATGGATAACAAAAATTAAATGAAATATTTCAATAATATTGTTTATTAGCGATGAATAATGAGTTTATTCGTTAATTCATATTGCTTTTAAGTTTTTACGGATTGCAGTGAAAACCCTTTAGATAAGCGAATTGATGTTTAATTTGTATTAATCAGTGCACTACTATCTAGTAACTGTTCGCAAACTATCAAGTAAATTGTAAGTTACGGAAATAAATTATACATGGTACACTGTAGTTAAGGCCCAGAAATATAATATACCACAGCATAGCGCACTCTTCAATGTCCATTTCATAAAAAGCACCGTACAGCACTGATATTGTACTGATAAAATTTATTTACAAAACTATATTCTAACAAAAGTATCTTGACTGTATCTGGCCTAAATTCTGTATCTCGCATACAGTATCTCGGATACAGTATCCTAGTCAGAAAGGGCTCTAATGAGCTGAAATTTGGTATCTGGGATTGCTTTCGTTGCAGAAGGAAACTTTAAAAATTTGGTTAAGTTTTTCCGACCGCCGCTTTTTTTACGTTGATATTTTTTGGTTTTTCGTGGTTTATGAACAATTGCCAAACTCCTCAGCTTCTGCAGATTAAGTTAGAGAGTTGAAGTTTGGTAAGTACTTCGGGATTTTTTTTTAATCAGTAAAATGAACTATTTTCTACTTTTTACTTCGGTTCGCTATTCAGGATTGATTTTTCAAACTATAATTGAATTAGCTGAAATCGCATCTCGACGCGATACATTTGACTCGAAAAATACGACCTTAGTGATGGAACTCTGCTGCTCACGATTTTTTTTTTTTCAATATACAGTCACGACAGTTTGGTTATGTAGGAGTTGATTTAATTCTTGGCACATCCACCACATATTTGCGATGAAGTAATTTTGTTTAATTTTATTTTACACAAGTTTCCGTAAAAATTATTTATATTTATTATATTATATAGGTTTTGAACGTGTGCGAATTTTAAAAAGAAATTACAAATTATGGATATTTACAGTATCTAGTCTACAAACGACTACAGTGACTAGCCTACAAATAGTAGGCTAGTCACCTTCGAGTTATTACTTCCTTAATCACTCGTGTACTTGGTTCACCTTATATAGAGAACCATACAACAGCAATAACAATGCGTTTTGGATTTGCATATACGAATTTTCAATACAGGCTTACGAAATAATAGAATTAGTAACTCGACTTCGAGCGCGAACTTTTTTCGCGAAATTCAACCGGTGAAAATTGTCCTGAGCCCATCTGAACGGACCGTCACAATTGAAAAGGGGATAATGAAATCATCCTTTAGTCAGCTGTGCATGTCGTTTAATTTTTTCCATTTTTTTTTGCTTCTCTCTGATGCTTATTTCTGGAAAGTTGTATAATATTTGCAGGGAATAACTGTCCAGTTATAAATATGTGAATCCCCAATGTTTTATCCACTTATTCAAGTTATTCACAACGGCATTTGCAAATAATTACGCTACTAAGCCTTCATCAGGCTTGTCGTTCAAAAACTTCTCCCACTTAGATGGATTCTATTGATTTTATTACAGGCAGCGTGAAAGTTTTTTGATGTTTAAGACATCTGGTATGAATCGAGCCGTGCCCATTGATTTTCCGAGGAATTTGTGTGAAATATTGGTTACAACATTCAAAAATACATACAAACCTAAATTTTCACGCCTTTACGATCAACCCCTATTTTTTATTTGTTAATTATAAACTTCAATTTTTTTGGCAAGATTGTCATTTTTATTTTGTCATGACTAAGAATAGAAAAATTCATATTACTCTCAATTGATTACCCTTCTACGATCAACCCCTATTTTTGCATCGCGATTTTCATCTTTTTATTTTATCCACAGATCCGCAATAGGGCTGCAAGATGGCAATCGAAAATAACAATTGTCGGTTTGAGAATAGGTGGTAATATATTTTTCATACTCCTAATGATTAACATTTGTATGAATTTTTTGAACAAAATTTTTTATTTTAATTTTCTTATGATGTTGCTTTAAAGAATACATACAACTCTAAATTTTCACTCTTCTATCAACAACCCATAATTTTCAATAGCCATTTCAATAATTTAAACGACGTTTGCCGGGTCAGATAGATTGATAGATAGTTAGATAGATAGATAGATAGACAGATAGATAGATAGAAAGATAGAAAGATAGATAACTAGATAGATAGATAGATAGCATTTGAAAATAATTACGCTAAGCTTTCATCAGGCTTGTGGTTTAAAAACTTCTCCCACTTAGATGGATTCTATTGATTTTATTACAGGCAGCGTGAAAGTTTTTTGACGTTTAAGACATCTGGTCCGAATCGAGCCGTGCCCATTGATTTACCGAGGAATTTGTGTGAAATATTGGTTAGTTACACTTTTATCATACAATTCGAGATGAAAATTAGTCTATGCTCTTCGAAAGTAGGTATAACAGCATCCATTCATTTTCACCCGTTGTTGCGGACTTACAGTGCATCTTTTCGTCGTTAACCAAAGTAAATACCTTAAATTTGTACATTACACAAAGTGAACAAGGAAAATTCTTTAATAATTTAAAAAATTATCAAACAACTTTCCAAGGAATCTGGTTTTACGTATTCAGCAACGCAAAATCTGCATTCACAATCGAAATCAGGAGGTACGTGTTTAAGCGACGAATTTCTGCATTTTCAGTCTAAGCGGTGAATTGTTGTTTTCCAATATATCTTTGGTGGGATGGCGCTCTGGATTGACAGACAGTGTTACTGGCCACGATTTGTATTGGGGAACAATTAGAAATTTGTTAATTCACTCCGGGTCAAATAAGCTGCACTGATGAGATCTAATAAGATCGAAACAGCTGTATGCAGATTTTGAGTCGGGATGACTTGACAATTTCTATAATTCACCGTTCGATTGTGAATGCAAATTTTGCGTTGATGAATACGTATAACCAGCTTCCTTGGAAAGTTGTTTGATAATTTTTCAAATTATTCAAGAATTTTCCTTGTTCACTTTGTGTAATGTATGAAATTGACCATGGTCGACAAGTATGTTTTTCATGATTTGATCCTTAAATTTGTGTTAATAAATACGGCTTATTGTTTACAATTGCACGAACAATTAACGTAACAATGATTAAACTATGTTAAGCACATCGCCGAGCAAGAGTAAGACCGCTCTACTTTCACCATATTGGCGAGCCATGCATAAGTTGCGTCGCACGAATTTAATGATTTTTGGATGCTCCCCTCCGGTCGTTAGCACAGGTGGGCAAATTTGTGCGACCCCCCGCCCTTGGCGTGACGTCATATTTCTTGTAATTTTCGATACAGTTGACAGCATATAAGATGACAGTTCCAATACTTCACATTCATACGAGTGACGTCACGAAGATTTGATATGAAAAATTGACCGTAACAGAGGGGTTTCTCTCTCATTTTTTCACATATAAATAGATTGTTTTGCAATACCATTATTCAGTACGGGATGAAGTCAATGTTATGGCGAAACGCGTTTACTCAATATATATATATTTTTTTTTTAACTCGAGGGACCTACAGTTTAACGCCGGTTCCGAACGGCCAATGGGCTTGTAAACTATGTACATTACCCAACAATTTTTTTTAAATCATAAATAACCACTAAATTCCGGACATACACAACACCCAAGAGCGAGGTGGGACTCGAACCCCACAATCCTCGGTTTACAAACGGTATAAGGTGGTTCACCTTACCGCTGGTCTACCGAGGCCTCTACTCAATATATTTTATTGCAACCTGTGAAAAGTTAGTTTTTATATCTTTATAAAGTCATTAATTTTTTATCATTTCCCCCTGAAATAATAGACTGTGAGGTGCGAGAGTGGTTTTTAAATCCGTTTATACATCCTGGGCCACGATTTCCGAGATTTTTTTGATGTCTGATATATATATATATATATATATATAAATAAATATATATATAAATATATATATATATATATATATATATATATATTATAAGTATGTACATTTTTGATACGAAAAACGTGTGCCTTTTCACACGCGCCTAATAGTCGGTCTCCATCAAAGAAAAATTGCCAAATGGTCAACACGTGTTGGTGATATAAAAGTTTCTGTAATTATCCTCTTTTAGCAACAAAAATTGTAAAAAAATGTTGGAAACCAAAGTTTCTGGCGGTAAACTTCAAAAAAAATGCGGTTGTTGTAGATATTTTTCAGCTCCGTGGGTACGCTTTCAGTTGGGAACATTTGTTGGAAACAGAAACATGTCTCTCACATGGACGAACGAATTAACAGATACCGAAAACACTCAACTGATAAAAATTATAAAAATTTAAAAAAATGATGCATAGAGAGCTGTCTGTGATGCAATGGGGCTACACAAACTTGACATACAAAGGAAGATGAAAAAACTGACGGCACAGTTTTCCAGAGTGAAAAAGAAAGTGAAAAATGACAATAAGTCAGGTCACCTCTTTTCAAAGTATTTAATGGATCAATTCCTCCATCTACTTTTCTTCCTTTGAGGCTTTGGCGTACTCAATATTTATGCTTGCGTTTTTTTTGCACAAAATAATGAATATTGCGGCTGCTTGCATAATATCATCGTTGGTCGGAGACATTCTCGATGGTGGAGACAGCTTGTTGTTGTCAACTAAAATGTTTCTCAAATTGTTGGAAACTCGGTGTGGACACAATGGGAACAAAAGTTGGTGATTTTCTGGAGAGTTGCAAACAGTATGTTTCGGCAACAAATGTTGACTGTTTCTACTTGTCGCCCTTCAAGCTACTATTCCACCGGAGGAACATTTTTGTTGTTGTACCGTGTTTCCGTAAATGTTCCAAAATTTTCCTTAAATTTCTTTATTTTTCGGCAACAAATATTGACTGTTGCTACTTGTCGCCGGTTTCTATTTTGAGCGGTAAACTTCGAAAGAAAACAGGAAACATTTGTGAAAAAATCCGTGTTGCTATCGCAGTGGAAACGTATCGAGAACGCAACTAGTAAACATTCGTGTCGCAGATGTTTCTACTTAATAATATGCAACTATTGACAATTTTAGTTGCTTCAGTTGAAATAAGAAGTTTACGTATGTTGCCATAAGTTTCTACTTTTGGCAACAAGAAGAAACATTCAGCAACAAAATGTTCCTCCAGTGGATCTGTAGCTTAAAAGATCTACTACTGAATTTCATGGACTTACGAAAAACTCGGAACAAAGTAGGAATCGATCCCACAAGCTCGTTGACGAACAAAGCCATGCAGCTTTATTTCAGACAATATGCCGCTCACTGAAACTAATATTCTATAGCATTGCGTACCCTCTGATTCGTTTTTTTTTTTGAAACTATTGATTAACTGCCACAACCATTGTTATGAATCACAAGCTGAGTTGTCGACTTTATTACAGAATAATAGTGTTGAGAATCAGGTTGCATGTGCCCATATCGTGACTTGAAAGATTCCCAAAGGGAAATCCTTTTATGATGATTCGGTTTTTGAGTGATGATAGTATTCGTGACTATACGATAGAGAATAGACTTTGGCATTTTCATATCTAAAGTGTGCGTACGTCATTTTCATCATAGTAATTAATTCTCATCAAAGTTAATTGTAATGCTTTGCTATGGATGACGCTTCGTAATCAATAAAATGGCAGCTGCATCGAAAAATCTAGCCAAACGGACGATAGTGGTATTTTTGTTGATTTTGAATGGAATCTATTCGATGTTACTGTGCAATCAGTTCATGTAAAATAATATCCTCCAAGAGAGCTGGTTATATGTTTTGCGAAATCTGCATTTATAACGCAACAGTGAATCATAGAAAATATCTATTCACCCCGACTCAAGAGCTCTATACAGCTGTTTCGATCTAATTAGATTTCTTCTGAGCAGCATACTCGTCTAGGAGTGAATTGACATATTTCTTATTGTTCCCCAATACAAATCACGCCCGAAATACTATACGGATAACAACCCATAGCGCCATCTGCCAAAATATATTGGGAACTAACAATTCACTGTTTAGGCCGTTAATGCAGAAACCCGTCGAAAGAACAACATGTCAGGACGTATTCCAATTCACTCAATCAATGATTGTATAAGATTCCAGACATACAAAGATCGAATTGTATTCCTTTACAAAGTTCGCGAATATTTACATTTCGAGAACTTTTCAGTCTGCAACCTTCCTGGAAGTAATGAGAAATCAATATCTGCTCTCGCCCATTTGATTTCATCTAGCGTTTAGGCTAAGATGAAGGACATTATTCGAACGAGTGCGCTCATATCTGACGATATTCGACACTCGATGCTCGTGTGAGAAAGCGAATGAGACTTGTCAGTCACTGATTTTCAAGTGGTTACGTAAGTTATCTTGATCCATAACGAAATTATCAGATACGGTTTTAAGTACACTAATGCGTGCGAGATTTTTTCTGTAGGACCCACACATGATGAGGTCTCAAGTTATACCAAATCAAAGCTGTTCTTTATTGTAAGCAAAAGTTTGAATTTATGATAGTCTGACTAATTCAAAATATTTTAATGGCAGTTGAGCTGCCACTCGTTGCTGCAGCCTAATACGGATTAAATTATTGACAACTGGTCATCGTTCTAAATCAGTGTTTTTTCATGGTTTCGAGTATATTGTATCGCTATCGCCATGTGTACGTATGCTTATTGATTTTGTATTTAAGATAATTGTATTTTTTACCAAATATCAACTCGATCGTTTGCAATTGTTTCCTGCGTTATCAGTATAGATTTGAAGGTGCATTTCCACCGAAATTGTTGGCAATTTTAGCGTTTTTTACTGTTTGCAACCCTACAAAAAATCACCAACTTTTGTTCCCATTGTGTTCACACTGAGTTGCCAACAATTTTAGAAACATTTTAGTTGACAACAAGGTGTCTCCACCATCGGGAATGTCTCCTACAGAAGATGATATTATGCAAGCAGCCGCAGTATTTATTATTTTGTGCAAAAAAAAACCGCAAGCATATATATATATATATATATATATATATATATATATATATATATATATATATATATATATATATATATATATATATATAGCTTCAAAGGAAAAAAAGTACTGGAGGAATTGAACCATTCAATACTTTGAAAAGAGATGACCTGACTTATTGTCATTTTTCACTTTCTTTTTTTCTCTGAAAAACTATGCCGTCAAATGCCAAGTTCGTGTAGTCCCATTGCATCACTGACAGCTATCTATGCATCGTTTTTTTAATTCTTATAATTTTCATCAGCTGTGTCCCATAGTACACTTTTTAAGTGATAAATCAATTAACGTATCGGTTAATTCGTTCGACCACGTGAGAGACATGTTTATGTTTCCAAAAAATGTTCCCAACTGAATGCGTACCCACAGAGAGAAAAAATATCTGCGACAAGTGTATTCTTTCGATGTGTACCACCAAAAGCGGAAACACGGTTTCGAACATTTGTTTACAGGTTTTGTTGCTAACGCAAGATAATTTTAGAAAGTTTTGTTGACAACAAAAAAGTTGGCAATTTTCTTTTGGTGAAGACCTATCATTAAGGTGATGCTCCAGTATTAGACCTTTTCTTTGGCAGGGCGTCTGCATGTTCGTTAACTATATTTCCTGGAAACTCTGTTGCCTGGAGCCCACCTAAGTGCGACCTTATTAAGGTTACATTGCTGTTTATTCTTTCCATTTTGACAATAACCTTGTGCTACGTATCAGAAAATATAGTTGTAATATTTTTTTTCGGCGTGTTCGGATATTCACGTTATGAAAATCATCAAATGAATCCGAAATATGCGACTGCTATACCACACTCGCATTATATATATATATATATGTATGTACAGTTAAAAACGTATCACATAAAGCCCTTATTTATTACGATCCATATTCGTTTCGCAATTCCATTATGTTGAATTGCCATGGCAACGGCTGTTCAGATTAGAATTTTTGAAGGTTTGCGAGAACGAGCACTTCTACGTAGATTCAGCTAGTGCACGAAATGATTTATATTTTCATTCCAGAAATGATGGGCCCGCTTCGCAAGGCGGAAGACAATGAAAATTGAACGCCGTGTGACAGTATGGTAATATTCGTACTGGGAAATCGACAATAAATTGACGCCTTCCACTGATCTCTGTATTCGAACATGTTTAATTGATAATTGGAGGCTTTCGTATTTGAATGTCATTTTAATTTTTAGGTCTCCGTACCCAAAGGGTAAAAACGGAACCCTATTACTAAGACTTCGCTGTCTGTCAAGAAAAAAGAATTTAAAAATAAAATAAATTTTATATATTTTTTTCTATATATTTTTTTCTCTCGATAATCGATTGAAACGAAGTTTTGCGGAAATGCATGAAAATTCTACATAAACATTGCGGTGGTGAGAAAAAAAATGTTGGAACCCCCGAATAGCATCTAAGTTGGCGGATGTAGAGATGCGCCATGCTCGAAAATCCTCAAAAACTCGAAATTTCATCATAAAAAATTTCAGCTACTCAATCGGGAAAAGTTGTGGGGGTGCGCAATATTTCAAAAACCACGAAAAATACTGAGATTTCGAAATTATTATGGCTGTCGTCAAGGAAAATAGTCAACACCACTGCGGTGCACTTCCTCAAAATTAATAACTCTAACTCAATCTGGATGAGCTGAAGACTCAAATTCTCTAACTGTGAAAACAGAAATTTCAACGAACAAATGTTGGCGACAAGAGAAAAACAATTATACCGCCCAAAGGCACTTCTTTAGCATTAGCTCCAGCATCGTACTAATTTAAATTTTCTACTCTCTAACATCCTACTCAATTTGGAGGTGGTATAGGGTGCAAAAACCGTTCAAAAAACCCTACGATGATGGTGGCAGTTTCGCTTATGCGTTTCCCCCAATTTCTGTATCAAGATACCAAATCATATACCAAATTCCAGCTCATTTGGTCTGTTGGGGACCGCTGGAGATACCAATATG
Source organism: Cynegetis impunctata (assembly GCA_030704885.1). Lineage (NCBI taxonomy): Eukaryota > Metazoa > Arthropoda > Insecta > Coleoptera > Coccinellidae > Cynegetis > Cynegetis impunctata. Next base: position 2,715,507 of record JARQZK010000001.1, read on the forward strand.
CACCGGGAAAGGTACCCAATTTTATGAGTTGTCAATTCCTTCCCACGTATCATAAGAATCTTTATTAGTCAATCATTCTGTTTTTTGTCATCGCCAGTAGTTGTTGAACTATACATATAGAGTTATCAAATTTACACTCCCTATGCAAAAACTATTTCAAATAACTTCCTACAAGGATGGATAATTGTTGATACCTCGTTGTATTTTAAGTTATGCGAATATCTCCCCGATTCAGCGGTTAAGAGGCCGTTGAAAATGGAGTCTAAAACAGCTTACCTATAGAACTCCGCTCTATAAATGAAGACTTATTATTCAAAAGAAAGAAAAATAAACATTCGAAAAAATACACACGGCAAAGTAAACACGGGATTTTAGCTTTTCAAAGTATATTATGATTAACTGGATCCATAAACTAAGTGAAATCAGTCGTTCGAAACATGTTAGCTATTTACTTCGGGTATAGCAATTTAGGTTCGGTTCGTATTTACTGATTCAATAATGGATATGATACACACAGAGTTGACAAATAGTATTTTCCTATTTTCCTATTGGACTGTATCGGTCAACAGTACGAGAGCAGTTTTTAATTCCGCGTTAGACTTCCTGTGCCTCGGTTTTTGAGGTTTTTTAATATATATGATATATACATATATATATATATATATATATATATATATATATATATATATATATATATATATATATATATATTATTTATTTGTATTGTTGTTGCCTGTGAACTATTTTTAACTTTTTGATAATTATTAGCAATAACAGGCTTAGTGAATCTCAAAAAACTCGATTTTATTAAAAAGTTGACGTTTCGCCACGACATTCGTGGCTTTTTCAAAAGTTTTGACCACTTGGTCGTCAACACAACGTAAAATTTAGACGCAAGAGTGTATATAACGAGAGGATAACCGGATAACGTATCGCCACGCTATGTAATTGAATAGGGAGTTTTTGAGACCCTAAATGTACACGTAAATTACGTTTTCGGTTATTCTGAGCATGCGCAGGAGACTTGAAATTACCGAGACGGTTATTAACCGATAACGTACTACGGTATCAACGGGATCTTTACGTTCGCTTAATAAACGTCCGTTATATTAGCGGCGTTGTCAAGTTTAAACGCGCTTGAGTTAAATTGTTGCAAACTAAATAAAAATAGACTATTCAAACTATGATAAGTGACTAATATCATATGTACTATCGTGCTAATTAGTTCCTAACCTCTTCCTTAGTATTAAAAATTCGCACAAAATGTTATTTCTTACGATGTGGCAACCATAAATTGAGTCTGCATAGTCTGCGATCTGATGTTTTGAGACAGTTGTTGTTCCTATTCAAAGGTGTGATCTAAGATTATACCTTTTATTAAATTATGATTCACTCCCCCGCGCCTGATCGCTATATGGTCTATTACATCTTCCATGATAATTTACTAAAAGAACGCTAATAATAGGTGGATGAAAATCGGAAAAATTACCCGACAAAAAATAATGCAAAAACACAAGAGAAGTTATACTTATTTGACGTTCGCAATAAATTTGAATTCAAAATCTTTTTTTGGATCTTGAACCAGTTAATAACGTTTTCCGTTCTGCGCAAACTCAACATAGCGGTTTACGCTAATTACGTTGACTTTAAATAGAAACTCAAAGACTCCCTAATATAAACCTACAATACGTAGTCATTATTTTATGGAACAAATTTGTGAAGCTTTATCTTTTCATTATGCCATTTATCTGAGTCCTATCGTAATCTGTTCTCTTATGCATATAACTTATACAAAATTATTTCCATGTTTCACATCTGACGTTTTCGAGTTACTTGTACATGAATTCATGAGTACATACTATGCATTGGCGATTGACGTGGCGGAGTGGGATCCGAAAGAGAAGGGATGAGAGAACGGAAAGAAAGAGGGAGAAAGAGAAAGGTATACAATATTCGCTTGTATTAACTAAAAAACGTGACCTTCGTCAGTCTACTTCCGTCAGTCTATTTCCGTCACACTTTTGGTCTCGCATATTTTTCAGTTTGGTCCCGCAGCGAAATCCCTATCTCCTCCAAGCCTGCCGTAAGGAACATCGTTCCAAAAAAATATGTGTTATTTACCAAGCTATTTTATACAATACAGTATATTATTCCTTATCCAATTAAATACATTACATACGTTGTACATTTTATGTAGATCAAACCTTAACTGCATTTCATTAAAATGGATATCTTAGAAGATATCAGAGATTTAAGAAGCAGGGGCATAGCGGCTGGCGGGCCGTACGTTTCGTCGTGGTTGGCAGCGGGCGGCGGGCGCGGGGTGTGCCGGTGCTGTAAAATGAAATTATCCGTGCGAAGCCGGGACGGTTCGCTAGTATCAAATATTTCAGTATATTATATTTAATGCAGCGGAAACGTAATCTGAAGGTATCTAATTAGGAACCTGAATAATCTCATGTGGTATTCATAAAGGCGAACATAAGTTTAACACTATTCAAATTTCCGAATATTGGTTCCAAAATTGGATTTCGATCATCTTTTACATTAATTGGCACAAGATCAGATGCAAATATGGTCTCTCATATTCATTCTACTGAGGTTATTTATGTATTGAATTATTCTAATGACTTCTCGGATTCTCGACGAATTCATAAATTCTAATTAGTGATTCGAATTTTTCGCATAATAATCGTATAGACTATGGCGGCGATCTTTGATTAAATTTTTTGATTATGTTACGCGGATTTCAAACTTTATTAATAATGTTTTCTACGCAACGAATAGCAACGGCCATTGAAAGTATCCATATAATAATCTTAATATAAATAATGGCCTTTATGAAGACCATAAATTAATGCAGGCCCAGAACAGATTCCTGAGGCACACCGAAATTTTCCTAACCATCAGTTTTGAAATTTCTCAGTTTGAAATCGAAGTATAGGGGCCAATCTGAAGGAATTTCATCAGAGTCGAAAACGTTTTATACCACGCATTGGAAATATCCAACGAACTGTGGTGAACTTCCCGAATGTATTTCATTAAACTGTGGTAATCCTGGTGGCAGCCGACTGAACTTGACACCTGTCGTCATCAACTAGAATTTTATTTCCGATGCTGTTTGCGAACGCAACAATGCCATTCAATTGAGGATTTTCATTTGAATTTCAAATGAACGAAGAAAGAATTATTGTTTACACGTCGTTTTAGCTTCGAGGCGGTAACATTCATACGTTCCGACTGTCCATGCCACACACAAAGGCACCATCGAGCATATTTTCGGATCGGCCAGCCATTTTGCAGGGCGCACGTCGAACTAGCTCGCTATTGAATTAATCACCCTTCCAAAGAAAAACATGCCTTTCAAGTTTTAGTCGTATTTTTCCCGAAAATACATACTATTGCGGTGTATCGAAGGGAAGCAGTCACATGAGGGAGTAGCATTTTATTAGTTCAGACCTCCTAGACCACGATTTTCAAAAGTTTTTCATGTCTGCTATATATATATATTTTTTTAAATTTTTGTTTCATTACATATTGGCAACCCCATCGGCTCCCATCGAGTCAAATTAGCTGGAATTTGGTACCTGGAATTGTTTTCGTTGCAGAAGGAAAGTATGTGAAATTTGGGTAAATTTCTGCGATTGCCGCCGTTTTTACGTAGATATTTAAAATTTACATATAAATATCCTCCTCTGTACATACTGACATCTCCAAGGGTTCGCATCACACCAAATGAGCTGAAATTTTGTATCTGAAGTGGTTACCGAGGCAGAGCGAAACTATCAAAATTTGGTTAAATTTTTCCAACCTTCCCCATTTTTACGTAGATATTTCTTATTTTTCCGTGGTTTTTGAAAATTGCCAAACTCCACAGCTCCTGCAGATTGAGTAAGAGGGTTAAAGTTTGGTACGTAGTGATAAATATATTAGTTGATTATATTTGTAATTTCATGAATTATGTGTTTAGGCGTCTTGTATGGATGATTCCTGTTAGAGGTCGTCTTATTGTGGCAACGTTTCGGCATGTTCACCTACCATTATCAAGTTATTTTTAGCTCTGCTTCGTGCAGGGTTCAGACACGAAGCAAAACTAAGAAGTGGTTTGATAATGTCAAGTGAGATGTTGCAAAAATTACTTCAGACGCCGACTTCAAAGAGGAATAATACACGGAAGACTCAAACTAACACCCGGAAGAATTTCCAGATCATATGCAACACCCACGGAAGCATGAAACCAAACACATATGAACATACTTGAATATTTATTTGCGATAAACAGGCGCAGACAAAGAAAACATTATGCTGAGAAATTCATTTGTTTTTCATCGTATGTGGCACCGATGTCGAATTTTCTCACATTCTTCCTTGAAGGATGAATTCGAATTCCATATTGTCGAGTCTCATGAAACTAGCTGCTTTGGAGGGTTGATTTGATTGATCATAAGTTTTCCAAACTAATTTCCCAACGTATAATTATCTTCATACTCTTTAATGAATTGGATGTGAAGAAAGGAGTACTAATGTTATCGAATTTGATAACATTTTCTATCGTAGAAAATGGTTGCAATGACTTTAAATTCAGCGCAGTGGACTGATATCATATTTATGAACACATGCAACAATAACCGTAGCACATGACGTTCTCCTTCATCTGTTTACAAATTTACTTTGCTAACAGTCAATATGACCTTATTTGTCTAGGTTATGACGCCTACACAACGGCTAGTCTTGGTTGCCAACACTTTCCTGGCAATCATATTGAGCTGTTATAAGATATTTAGAATACAATAAGCGAGACAATAAGAAGTTTTAAGAATTTGTGGTAGGTATTTGTTGCATCCGAATTCGCAATATAGCTGTTATTGAAATCGGTAGGAAACATTTATGTATGAGTGCATGGAAAAAAAGAAAGGAAACGCACGTGTTTCATTCCTCCCTAAAGTATGTGTCAGGGAGGCGGGCAGCTTGAGTTTGGGATTAACTCCTTCAGCCAGATCAGAGGATACACTTGTATGTACAAGTGCATTAAGGATAGGTGCGACGGGATATTTATGGAACATAGGAAGTGTGGGTAGGGTTCAGAGGATTAATACTGGCCTAGCATTCGCCTTATAAGTTTGCAAGCAGTGACTCACATTACCATGAGGAAACCTCTGAAAAAAACTCATGGCAGACCAGTCGGCCCCGGGGTTTGAACCCGAGACCTCCCAAATACTAGCCAGTGTACCTAAGTACTAGACTAACTTGCTTGGTCAATACCTCCCGAGAACTGCCTTATGCATTTTTTTTTTTTTATATCGAGGTGAAAACTTCAAAAGCGATACCGGTTGCGAACCCGGCCTGTGTGGGATTCAATAGTTGATATATATAAATATATATCAACATTGCCTACCCACTAAAAACACCTCTGTTCTTTCGGTTTCCGGGCATAAGCCTACTAAACCTCCAGTCTCACACTTAGATTAGGACTCTCGTGCTGCGGTCAGCACTAGAACCTGTTCCCTTCCTTGTGTCTATATTTCAAGACCCAAGTGTATATCTCTCTGCGTCGCGTCGCATTAATTTTGAAATCAAGTAAACATACCTGACGACTGCCCGTGGCATTCTCTGTCGACTGGAAGTATGTTCGCTTCATCACAGGTTGGTTCGATCTTGAACAATGCTCATCACTCCGACCTCGAGATCCAACATCCATTTTCACACTCGTCGTCTGTAACTGCCATTACTCCGACATCGAGATCCAATATCCATCTTCACTCTCGTCGTCTGCAACGAGCATCATTCGTCTTCGAACCTGACGATCCGCTTCCATCCCACCGTGCCGTCCTCTGTTGGGCGCTGCTCCTTACTAGCGAACCGATGAAGAACGTGTTTGATGGACAATCTCTCAGCCCATCTAGGTCCTTCTTCACTCCTCGTCGTCTTCAGTTTCAGTCGCTTGCCGTCGAATTCACCGCTTTCCCAGGGCGATGCTGCTTCCTCGGTGGTCTGGTCTCGAATGCCTTATGCATTCTCGGTGTCCCGTTTATATAGGCGGCTGCATGGCGAAACCTAATAAATTAAAGTGTTGAATTCTATCCTTGAGCTGGTGTGATTCAACATTCTTCATTATGCTGCGGAGACTCATATAGCCAGTTCCCTCGAAGGGCTATTCGATAATTTGCAAATATCAAGTAAATTTCCTTGTTCAATTTTTAGTCGTATTTTCGCCGAAAATACATACTATTGCTGTGTATCGAAGGGAAAGCAGTCATGTGCTGGAGTAGTTTTTTCATACCAACTGTGCCGGAATTTGGTACCGAGGCAGAACGAAACTATCAAAATTTTGTTACATTTTTCCAACCGCCGCTATTTTTACGTAGATATTTCTTGTTTTTTTCGTGATTTTTGGAAAATTGCCAAACTCTAGAGGTTCTGCAGATTGAGTTAGAGGGTTGAAGTTTAGTACGTACATTGAGTTTATGTTGACTTAAAATCCTGTTTTGATCTCAACTCTTTTTCTCGACCGCTTTGCATTTCGTGGTGACCATTCTGCTCGAACCGCTCCTGGATCTGCTTCGCTATCAGTACGCGACGCACTTCGCGATTTTTTTTTCACAATAGAGGGTTGAACTTTAGAACGTCGATTGAGTTGAGGTACGTTCCTTCGTTGATTTCAACTTTTTTCCTCGACCACGGTGCATTTCGCTGATTTTTTTTCAATAAAATAAATTATTTTCCTATTTTTTATTCGGTGTTCTATTCGACCGTGGTTTTTCAAACCAAAATTCATTCCGTTAGAATCGCATGTCGACGCGATGCATTTCGCGCGAAAAAAACGACCTTAGTGATTGAGCTCTGCTGCTCTCGAGTTTTTTTCTTCCCCATAACGACTTCGTATCTACGTAACTTATGGCTGACGACAGCGCAGCGTTACGCTAGACTTAAAATACTACAAGGTCGTTCGCATATATACATATGCATTCTCATTAAATCGCGAACTCTGCGAATA
>JARQZK010000001.1:2727500-2810000 GCA_030704885.1 Cynegetis impunctata
GTGGATGTGAGTGTCGATCTTTAGGTAAAACAAAACTATCAGTATTTGAGAAAGGAAGTGGAGATGAGGTTATGAATTTTCATCTTTGGGCGGAACAAACTTATCAATATTTGGGTCTCTTAGCGTTGCGAAAGGAAGTGGATGTGAGAATATGAGTGCTGATCTTGAGGCAGAACAAAACTATCAATATTTGGGTCCCTGAACTTTGGTAAAGGAAATTGATGTGAGTGTCGATCTTTAGGTAGAACAAAAATATCAGTATTTATGTTTCTTTCATTCGGGAAAGGAAGTGGAGATGAGGTATATGAATTTTTATCTTGAGGCGGAACAAACCTATCAATATTTGGGTCTCTTAGCGTTGGGAAAGGAAGTGGAGGTGAGATATATGAGTGCTGATCTTGAGGCATAACAAAACTATCAATATTTGGGTCCCTTAATTTTGGGAAAGGAAGAGGATGCCAGTCTTGATCTTGAGGCAGAACAAACCTATCAATATTTAAGTTTCTTAACTTTGGAAACTGAAGTGTATGCGAGGTGTGAGAGTGTTGATCTTGAGGCAGAACAAAACTATCAGTATTTGGGTCTTTTAACTTTGGGAAAGAAAATAGAGGTGGGGTGAATGAAATTTCATGTTTTTTCGTAGATTGTCAGGTTCTGCTCACTTCAAGGCCCCCTTTAAGTGACTTAAAAATTCGTATGTAATAAAGAACGCAAACTAGGGGAAAATACGTCTTTAGTTACGGAGCTCTGCCGCTCACGGCTTTTTCTTTTCAGAATAAAAGCTGTTAATTCATTATAGATGTTTTGATAACAATGAACTACTGAACAACTCGAAGTTCTGGCAAATATCACAGTTGCGGATCATCATCACCGCGAATTGAACCGATCGAATTTAATAGACAGTTATTTTTAATGTTCAAGAAAATTAACGGTACAATTATTTTTAACTCGATTACGAGTTAATGTTGGTGTCGACAATATGACATGTCACAAAACCGTATTAAAATCGAAATGTTAATGACTTTAATCCAATTGGATTCATAATTCGCGATAAGAAAAAGGTGAACATTTCGTTCGGCGTGACTAATAACACGTGCTCTCGGGTTGAGTAAAATTGTTTAGCTGCATTGAGAAACTGACGCGTACACAAACATCTTGATAATGGCCTCCATTAGACATTTACCTAATAAAAATATGTCCTTGTGTTCATGAATCACTATAAAGGAACACATTTGTATTAAGTAGCCTCGCGTTTATTGAGTAGGATGGAATTTTAATGTTTGATGTTCTCGACTTGATGAAGCACGATTTGTTGTTACTCGACATCAAGTTCTGTGAAAAATATCAGGGTGTTTATATCCTTGAAAATAACCAGAGATTCCTGGAAATCTCAGGGAATTTTTTTCTCCTGAAATATCCTGGAATTCTCAGGGAATTTTAGATTCACTCCGGGAATTTATTCTAATATAATCAATATCAGGGTTACATCCTTGAAAAAACAGCAAGTCCTGAAAACCTCAGGGAATTTTTTTCTCCTGAAAAATCCTGGAATTCTCAGGGATTTTTGGATTCACTCCGAGAATTTTTTCTAGTATAATCAATATCAGGGTGTCTACATCCTTGAAAAACCTAGAAGTCCTGGAAATCTCAGGCAATTTTTTTTCTCCTGAAATGTCCTAGGTATTTTTGGATTCACTCAGGAAATTTTTTAAAGTGTAATCCAAATTTGCTTTCTGCAAATGTGAAACCAGTATTAAATTGCAAAAGAAAAAAAATCGTCTAGTATAATTCCAGAAATAACAATTAGAATGATAATTTCTTTTAAAGGTAAATTGTCCCACAGCATTTGCGCATGACGCAAGTTCTTTCAGAAACTCTCTCGGTGAAAAGATGTGTTAAACTCGTGTGTCCAAGACATTGACAGAAAAAAAAACCTATGGCATGAGTGGTCTACGAGAGGAAAATCTTATCGCAATACATCTGGAAAAATAATAAAATCACCTGGAATATCCTGAAATTCTCAGGGAATTTTAGATGCTGACTTGAGTAGACACCCTGGATATAAGGCTGAGTTAAAGAAGAAATTTGAATTTCGAGTGGCGCTGTGGTCCACACGGTTGGGAAACAGTCTAAGACACAGACGGTACCCCGTTTTAAATGTCCATGAGTTTCAGTGATTATCATGCATTTATATTTACTGGGTTAAGTACAGAGTCTACAAGCCCATGAGGGTAGATAGATTGTGGAACGCATGCGAAATACTCTCATGTGCCCCAACATCCTCTTTAAAAAAAAATCATCGGATTGAGCATAAGTATGATTAAATTTATTTATTGATAATAGAGATTACTGCGGTATTTATATGAAATATTTTCGAACAGACATCGAGATTATGATAGTTCCTCACTTTATCTTACATTTAGTTTTATATTGTATAGATATTGTAATATTTTCTATCGTCAGTACATTGTATTTGCAGAAGATATTGAAATATTTAAACTTGCTGAATTGCAGATATGAATCAGGTGCGTATCCACGGTGGGGACGCTCGCCCCTCCCCACCCATTTGATTACAATTTTTGAAAAAAATAGACTTTAATATTCAAAATGTGCATTTTAATGTGGCCTGTTAATTTTTAAATGTTATTATAAAAAAAAATTATTATTTCGACTGTCTACTTTTATTTACATTATTCATTTACGCTTAATAAAAAAATGTAATCCTTTATCTAATCATGATAACTAGATGAAATTCCGTAAGAAATGTACAAAAACGCAATTTTTTTTTCAATTCATATGGTTACATTCCCAGCGAAAATTCTAGAGATGTCTTTTATCTAAATGATGTTTTTGACCTGGTTCGACGCATGCTTCATCAAATAAAGGTGCATTTATGAGTTGACAGAAACTCTAATAACGACTCATAAAATACACAATTTACATAAAAGCGTATAGAAAAATTTTAAAAAATGAATACACTATTATTATGTTGAGTTTATATTGTAAGATAATTTTTGTCAAGTCATTTTAACTGTGCAATGTATAACCGGTGTACCTACGAATTTCTAGAACATAATTAATTTCTTAGTGATAAAAACTTTCAAAATTTTCTGTAGAACTGTTGTTTTAGTATAGCTTTAGAAATATGTAACGTTAATTTTTGTTATGAAAGTTATTCATAACAACATTCAATTTTTTTTCAAATTATTTTTTTTTGATTACTACTAGAACGTTGAAATTTATTCGGTCGAATAATTCCGTCAGATAATTGCCGTTGTTTTCATCGAACGAATCACATATCTCAGAAGTAATGATAATTTACTCATTAACGGCAATTTAATTTATCACTAATGTTGTTACATCATTGTTGTTCAGCATTTTGCAATTATTGATATATAGTGTGAAAACGCTCCTTGCTTGATTATATCGACGCTGTGTCTTCCATATGTATGTCAGCGTAATTCCCTTTACATTATCAGTCAGCCTTATAACATTTCTATTTTCGAAATAAATAATTTTATCTCTTTGTTATTTTGGTAAATCGTAATAAAGGATTTGTTCTTTTTCTAGGAATAATTCTTGTTTTGATTCCAATGAAACGTTAATCCCCATTATGAATTTATCGATAAATATAATTATATATATATATATATATATATATATATATATATATATATATATATATATATATAAATGTATTTATATATATATATATATATATATATATATATATAAATATATATATATATATATATTATATATATATATTATATATATATATATATATATATATATATATATATATATATATATATATATATATATATCTATATATATATATATATATATATATATATATATATATATATATATATATATATTATATATATCTATATATATATATATATATATATATATATATATATATCTATATATATATATATCTATATCTCTATATATATATATATATATATATATATATATATATATATATAGTGAAAAAATAAAGGGGTCAAAAAAAATTTACAAATTTTTAACGATTTTTCAAATAGCTGTATCTTCGTGAAAAATATACTCCGAAATAATGAAAAACCCCCACATGACAGCTATTACATCCTTGACAAGGAATTTCGTACATGATGTTTGAGAAGACAATATTTTACATCTCTGTATTGTGCTTGTATTGTGTTTTATGCATTATTGTAGTTTCTCCTGAGGAAGTCACCAAAGTTAATAATGATTAAATTTAGTTATTCTAATAAAAGCCTATGATTAATTTCAATATTTTTTAGGTTCGAAGGAAGTATCAGTAGTTATCAAATTGATTGGATTCAAAACAAACACATTGTCATTGAAAGTGAGAAATATCAACGCTTGATGTTTCCGCATATTTTCTTTATCTGTCCTAATTTTCTTATTTTGCGGTCGTCCGTCTAGTATGAGAGGTTTTCGCCTTCTCTTTCGCCTTTTTTTTTATTCGTTTCTGTTTCATGGATACCTAATTCAATCTGCTAATTTGCTCCTTTTATCCTGAAACTTCCAATCCTCTAATTAGGTCACCTGTAACGAATTGAAATTCATTGTCAAAATCGGATTGGATTAGATTTTTCTCTGGGAAATTCAATATAATCCAATGTCAATGAATTGCTAGATGGACTTCCCGGTTTAATTATAAAGTTGAATGGAGTTTTCTGGACGTGGAAGGTTTTACTGTCATAGAGCAGTTTCTTGGTATAGGTCTAATTCAGTTCGTGTTGTACTTGAACAAAGCTTCGACTCTCTGCTGGAAAATCCTTTCAGATCGGGGATGTACCCACCTTGACAATTTACACAAGACAGTCAACTGTTCCAGTTTCTCTGTGTTATTCCGCGACAGATTAGTAGCTTTGGTCTTCGCCTCGACCGTTAGTTCATCATCAGGTTTAATTGAAAAGTTTTTAATAGACATTTTTCTTTTCGTAAACTAAAGAAACGTATAATTAATACTCATGCGATCGAATAGAACGATCACAAACTTATTGTAATGTAACACCTTTCGTCATAACCAGTAGGTAACTTTTTTTCAAATTTTTTGAGAGAGTGCTTTATGTGTATATTTTTCTAGCACTTTTAAAGCAGCCACGAAAAATTTATTCTTCATGGCTGATATTATATATATATATATATATATATATATATATATATAATATATATATATATATATATATATATATATATATATATATATATATATATATATATATATATATATATATATATACCGGGTGTTGAAAAAGTCCCGGTACGGCGGGTTATTTTTTAAGAGAAAATTTTTTCGGGAAATTGAAATATGGAACCTGGAAAGAAATCTCCCTGGGAATCGATTGGCGCTATCAGATTGGGGTCACGAGGTCCTCCTGGGGCCCTGCGAGACCCCACTTGAAATTTTTAAACAGCAACCCCCCCCTTTTTTATTTGATATTCGGATTCCTCAGGAAATTTTGAGTCCGGACTCAATTTTTTTTTATTATATGAAAATTTACGGTTTTCGCAATTTTTCCTTCATCTGTGCTATAAGACTGCTTCGTACCAAATTTCAAGATTCTGAGTTCACGGGAAGTGCCCTGTAGGTTTTGATTTCCTTGCGAGTGTCGAAAATTTGCGGCATAAATGGCTGTATCTTTTGATAGGGACCGTAGGCCTGAGTATTTAATATAATTTACAGCTACTTCCATGCGTTCTTGGGAAAAAGGGTCTTGACAGACAATCAGACACACGGATGGAAGGACAGACGGATAACAAAGTGATCTTATAAGGGTTCCGTTTTTTCCTTTCGAGGTACGCCCTAAAAATTATAAAAAAATTTTTTTTTTTGAATAAATCTAATGGAATCCAGATTAACTCATTTACATTACAAATACGTATTTAAAAAAATCTAACGTGAGATTCCAGGAGGGTGGAGGGAGACGTGCAAAATCTCACGACTTCTCAGCAAGGGGGAGTGGGGATCGAAAAATCGCCAAAATTCTCTCACGTAACTAATGGATGCCCCCTTATATAGTTTCAGTACGTTTCTAGTTTTTTTGAGGTACTTGAGGAATAAATATATCAGTTGAAAAGGCCGTAAATAACCATTTCTAGTTATTGATGTCTCAGTTTTATGAAACAGTTTCCGATGATCATTTCAAAACATGAGAAGGGCGTTAAAAGACAAATTCGAGTACGAAATAATTCGATGTAGAGTTGAAAGGGAAGTTTTTTTCTCCAATTTAAAAATCAAAAGGAAACTTCAATCGAGGCCAGAATAAAACGCGTGACGGGATCTCGTACTCCGGTTTTCTATCGCGTTTGAATTTTTCCGATTTTCACTCGCGATTCGCCGGAACGCCAATCTGGAGTTTTGCCGATACAACAACCCCGTTCCTGTTTGCTGTCATAACGAAGTTTCTGTTCGATTTTCGCTTTTCTCCCCTTATCCCATTCTGATGAAAGCCATTTTCCGTAGCGGTAAATCTTCTCCCTCTTAAATTGAATGCCGAGGAAGAAGCTCCATAGACACGTAATGAAATATGTCATTACTTTCGTATCAGTCCCGGTATAAACAGAAGGTTTCGTGTATATTGAAAATGATATTTCTGCCGGAATTTACGATGTAAAATTTGTATTTTCGCTATGTAACCTATCGATGAAAATGTTCGATTGTTTATGACAAATTGGTGAAACGATAGAATTTCTCAATGGAACATTTGAAGAAAAAATTATCAATTTTTATGGTTCCGTACCTCGAAAGGAAAAAACGGAACCCTTATAGAATCACTTTGTTGTCCGTCCGTCCGTCTGTCTGTATGTCAAGACCCTTTTTCTCAGGAACGCGTGTAGGTTTTTTTAAAGGGGATGATGGGACACAGGCGAGTAGTCGCTTGTGTTCCATCATCTACCCTCATGGGTTCGTAAGCTAGTACATTACCCAGCAGATTATGTCACGTAGAGATATACAGTGCTTTCATGATGAAAGGAACAAATTCATTAAAAAATTAGGTTTCTATTTCATGTTAAAATCCTCGGACAGGTCGATTAGTATTTTTATTTGGGCATTTTTCGCAATAAAAATTTTGTATACAGGGTGTCTCATTCAAGAGCTATGGCTTTGTCATTAGTTTTTTTAAAGGTAATACCCTGTATATTATTCCACTTTACAATTCTACGATAAATTCTTATCACTTTTTGTGAACATACCATATGCCTCAACTCGATGGATTGCCAGAAACGGAGATAGTGGGTAATGAGAGGTACGATATGAAAACACACAAATGTAATTACTAATTTAATTTTTACATATGTTCAATCTGTTGTCCGTTTACTTCGAGACATTTTTGAAGTCGATTCAATGTTTCCCGTTGCACATTTTCAATTACTTCTGGACTAATAAGTCTTATTTCCTGCCTGATTCTCTCTTTTAGATCATCAATATTATTTGGTCTATTCAAATAAACTTTAGACTTCAAATAACCCCATAAGAAAAAATCCAATGGGGTTATGTCCGGTGATCTTGGCGGCCACTCAATCGGACCTCTCCGTCCTATCCATCTGTTGGGAAAAGTTGCATCAAGAAATTGTCGAACAGCGATTGAATAGTGAGGAGGTGCCCCATCTTGTTGAAACCATATCTCGTTATTAGGTATGTCAGGATCTTGTGGGTTAGGAAACAAAACAGCTAAAGCCGGAATGAGTTCGAACTGGAGAAAGTTCAAGTAGTCCTCTCCGTTTAGTGTTCCTTCAAAAAAATAGGGACCAACTATACGATTTCGAACAATCGCTGCCCATGTATTAATTTTTTGAGGCCGCTGTGTGTGGCATTCTTGCATCCAATGAGGATTCTCGGTCGCCCAATACCTACAGTTTTGTCTGTTGACGTGGCCATTTAAAGTAAAGGTGGCTTCATCAGAAAAAATTATGTTTGTAATGAAATTTAGATGTTGATTATGAATTTCAAGAATCTGCTCACAAAACTGTACTCTGCGGTCAAAATCGTCTTCTAATAATTCATGTACCAGCTTAATTTTATAGGGATGATACTTATTTACCTTAAGTATTTTATGCACGGACCCTACTGATAAATTGAAATTATTGGAAATTGTAGTAATGGATGTATGAGGGTTATCTTGGGTTTCTAGTAGAACGTTCAGCACTGTTTCTTCAGATACTCTCGGTGATCTTCCTTTAGGTAAATCTCTAACGTGGCCTCTCCTGAATTTTGATTCAATTTTGCTGACTGCCGATCTAGTAATTGGCGGACGATCAGGATGATTTTCATTGAATAGATTGCAGACTTCTTCTTGTGAACGCACCCTATCTCCAAAACCAATCATCATAAGTACTTCAATACGTTCTCTCTCAAGTAATTGCATTTTCTTAAACAATGAAGTAGTGTAGTGCCTGGAGCGTTAAAAACGTGAAAACTGCGGACTATACAGCACCAGTGAATGAATTCAGATGGTGCATGTGAAATTTCATTCTTCAGATTTAATGACAATGTTTACCTAAATTTTTTTTTGTACTTTTAATCCACATTTTAAATCTCCAGGTGCTCCACTATCTCCGTTATAATCTGGGAATCCATCAAGTTGAGGCATATGGTATGTTCACAAAAAGTGATAAGAATTTATCGTAGAATTGTAAAGTGAAATAATATACAGGGTATTACCTTTAAAAAAACTAATGACAAAGCCATAGCTCTTGAATGAGACACCCTGTATACAACATTTTTATTGCGAAAATTGCCCAAATAAAAATACTAATCGACCTGTCCGAGGATTTCAACATGAAATAGAAACCTAATTTTTTAATGAATTTGTTCCTTTCATCATGAAAGCACTGTATAATAATTATTAAATCGCAATTCTGAACAATCACAACACCCATATCTTATACGGGATTCGAACCCGGTACCTTCTGTGCCCTAGACAATTTTCCAACCATCAGGACCACAGACTGTTGACGTGGAGGTATCAGGCTGGAATTTATATCAAAGACTCATGTCTACTGTCCCTAGGAGCTGTGTAAAAATCAAACTTCAATTGCCAACGCAATCAAAAGATACACCTGGAAGTTTAGTATTGTACAAATTAATATGATCATATTATAAATTTTCACAGTTGTCAAAAGTAGCGGCCATTTTGTTTCACTGTTTGACAGACAGTGAGGGCCAACATATTCAAAGTGACAGAACTGAATTTTTTTCTAAATTTCCTTTCTTATTTTTCGCTAGGGGTTTTACTGAGGCTCTATCCAGACTGTTATCGTTTTTGTTTGTTTCTTATTTTTGATGATGTACATTCCTCGCAAAAAAAAGTTGTTACTTTGATTCAACATCCATAAATGACTTATAAGAGGAATTGCCAAGGAAGGACTAAGAATTTAGATCCATACTGTAAGTAGGATACGGGAAAAAATTAATTTATCAAGATAAATCCAATTAAACGCTAGAAAAATGAGCCGGGAACTTCAACAAGGCGCTGGAGTTATTGTTCAAAAAATGACCTTATTGAAGATGGAAGAAAACCAATCAGACCTTGAAGTAAACAATAAGCGACTCGTGCCATGATGAAAAATTTAATTGGAAAAATATGTGTTCTGGACTGTTGAATATTGGGGAAAATGCTGTTTTCAGATGAAAGCTATACCGACGGAAGGCACGATAAATCATAGGAAATACAGAAATTTGCTAGAGCACAGTACGAAAACTCATCTGAGAAAAAGCAGGCTTTCCAACAAGAATCCGCTCCATGGCACGTGTCGAAGTTCATGATGAAATATTCCAAGGCCTTAAATGTCCAAGAAAATTACCGGAATTTAATCAATATATATACAGGGTGTTTCCGAATAAGTGCAAAAGGGGATGATTCCTTGTTGAAAATAAAAGAGGGTCTTTCATGTAAACAAATACTCTAAGGCTGTCTTCGAAGAGATACACGCTTCCAAAAATAAGAAACAAAATTTTTTTTTCTTGAGATTGCAGTGTTACTGAAATGGTGTTTCGTAGGCCTGTTATATCAATAAAAATGCTACCTATGACTAATTTCTTGATTTTGTTAAGATCTTTTGAAGGGGTGAAACTTTCAACCCCATTTCCATTTTTTACTAGGACTTTTCAACAAAATAAAATTCCTTGATTTAAAAATATCTGTTGTAAAGAATGAATTTCGTGCTAAACTTTTCAAACTCTTATGTTTTTCCGTAAAAGAAATAGTTTCTTAATAAAAAAATAAAGTAATAAATCGTGCATTAACGAATCTGTTGAAAATGGAATCGAAAAAATCTAGCAGGTGGCTGTCAAGTCGATTTGATTTTTATGTGATAGTTCAGAGTTCACGTGTAACTTTTGAAGGACAGGCATAATAGCTTTTTTTGCATAAAAGACCCCCTTTAATTTTCGACAAGGAATCACCCCCTAAAAACTATCGCAGTTATTCAGAAACAACCTGTATATAGGAAATCTGTGGGCTTATTCAAATAGATTGCACAGAAAAAATGAAACAATTGAGTCTTTCATCCAGACGTGTGATAAAAAGCTTTGAAAAACTTGTTGAATCTATGCCAGCACTTGAAATGGCCATTGTAGGCAAATGAAAATATATTTCCTATTGGAACAACTTGAATTTTATCCTTTCTTCTTTCTAGTCGTATTTTCCCCGAAAATAATGCACGGTATTTCTAATTTGGTACGTGAATTGAGTTGATATGTTCGTGTACGATCATGAGAGGATTTGTACTATTTTCTTAACAGCCTTTTGAATGTAGATATTTCTGTTTTTTTCGTGAGTTTCAAGGGTTTTCCCACATTCCTTCGAGAATTTGTATGTGAAAAATAACACAAATGAGGGGAAAATATCTCCTCAGTGAGGTAGTTCGCTTCTCTTTTTTAGGGTTCCGTACCTAAATGGTAAAAATGGGACCCTATTACTAAGACTTCGCTGTCTGTCCGTCTGTCTGTCACCATGCTGTATCTCAAGATCCGAGATAGCTAAACAGTTGAAATTTTTACAAATTATGTATATACTGTTGCCGGTATAACAAAAAATACTAAAAACAAATTGAAATAAATATTTAAGGGGGCACCCCATACCACAAACGCGATTGTTTGCCCTTTTTTGCTCGATATCAATAATGGCAACTTGAAATAGCCACAAAATACTCAGTTGTATTTTTACCTTGATGATAAATAATAAAATTAAAATAAAATAAATATTTGAGGGGGGCATTGTCAGTGGTACGGAACCCTTCGTGCGCGAGTCCGACTCTCACTTGGACGATTTTTTTGTTACTAGTATATGATGTTTTTTTTCGAATTATCACTTGTGTTCAGCATTTATTTGCAAAGTATCTAGCGTGTTTTCTATATTAGAAGCAACAACAATTCTTGGTTCATCTTTATATCGAGATATTGAATAAACTAAAAAAGTTTCCATAAAGAAAAACATATGACGTCATTTAGCATTAGGTTCAAACTAATATTTATTATATTCGAATATTTGCAGAGCCTTAGCCAATATTTGCTTTCGATGAGAATACTATCAGAAAATAGCTTGGTAATAGAAAGTATTCGAAGAATTCGTATCCCATCAGTACATTGCCGATTCATCGTTTGTTACTTCTGGAAGATCTAATAATTATTCATACTAATTGTTTAAAATTTATAAACGAAGACCAAAATAGAAAGTGTCATCTCAATCGAAATGTACTTTATCGGTTTCACTTCTGTGAAGTGCATAAAGTAGATAAGTAGTTGATGGAATCCGTCGTTACTACGTGATAATTTAACATGATGAACAAAACTAAATTTGAATTTACTACGTTTATTATCACAAAATATTATTTTATTTTTTCTTCATAATACTTGAGTATGCTCATTTGAATTTGTATTAAATATAATTCAACTGGGCAACTACGAAAAAGAAGGTATATAATGTCTACATGTTCAATCAAAAACGTCAGGATGATAAGCCAGGGTAGAGACTTTTCATGCTCAAATGAGTAATTTGAGAAAAATGTGCTTCAATTGGGTATTCAATCATTATATAATCGATAAAATACATCAAGATGCTGCGACTTATTGCATAAAATGACAAGATATAAAATATAAAAGGTATTTTATATTGATTGCCGTGCACATTACCTCTTATCGTAGAATGACCCATGTATGTCAATTAGGACCTATAAATCTATAATATACACCCAGCTAATAATTAATGAAATTGTTCAATTCAATGACTATCAAAATTTCGACAAACATCGTTGAATTTCTACACGAAATTTTTTATTTTCGCGATTCTTCGTGATAACAGTGACACGTTTGTGTGATTGTTCGAGGACTTGAAGGCACATCTTCGTTGTGTAATGTGTACACACTTCTCTAGAACGTTACTATTTGCATTATCTAGTTCTGTCGGGTTTGATGATATCGATCACCTTGGCGTAACATTTCTAAATTGAATTTGATTCATGATCTTGTTCTCATCCGAATGCAAACAAGATTAAAGCGCGGGATCTGCAGACGGGAATAATAATTTCGCCATCAGCAATAATGGCTGCGGCAAGATTGCAAACAAATCATTATCGTAAGACGGGGAAGAATTCTAGTACGCAGATAACGCCATCTATAGTCTGTATTGCTACTGACATCGTGCGCTGTTCGAGGAACAATGTATAATGAATCGGAGGGAAAATTATTGTTGAACGAGCCTCAAAAAAAATATTTTCGTACAATTTTACTGGAGCATGGTATTGATGAACAATTTCATTCAAAATATAAATAATAATCGCGTACTGATAGCGAAGCAGGCCAAGATGCGATTCGAAAGGGACACCTCCGCGAAATGCAGCGCGGTTGAGGTCCAATAATCTGCACTGATGACATCTAATAAGATCGAAACAGCTGTATGCAGATTTTGAGCCGGGGTGATTATGAATGTAGAATTCTCGTCGAGGAATACATGTAGCCAGCTCCATTGGAAAGTTGTAATATATCAAATTGACCGTGGTCAACTTGTATATTTTTCATAATTTGATTTTCAATTATATATATATATATATATATATATATATATATATATATATATATATATATATATATATATATATATATATATATTATATCATTTTCAAATTTTGGGTTAGAGAATGGAGGGAAGGTGCATGAGCAGACATTTTTCAAACCGGTGGAAAAAGATGTGGAAATCAATTATGAACAAAATATCCGAAATGCAGCGTTCTAGGACGTTTTCGAGTATGCATGCAGATGATAAAAAGGCTTTAAGAGGATTTGTGCGCACTGTCCTTATTAGATTATTGAGAGTTGCAGGGTTGAAAATGATACAGCAATCATAATCAATTTTCCACTTTAAAATCATAGGATATATATACAGGGTGTCTACATTCTTGAAAAATCTGCGAGTCGTGGAAATATTAGGGAATTTTGGTTTCACTGAAGGAATTATTTCAATTGTTATAAGTTTATTTTCAAATTTGCTTCATGCAAATGTGAAACCAGTATTGAATTGAAAAAGAAAAAAATCGTCAACTATATTTCCAGAAATCATCATAAATACTGATAAATTCTTATCAGTAAGTTCTTTCAGAAACTCCCTTGATAAAAAGATTAAAGGGGATGGTGGGACACAGGCGAATATTTCGTATGTGTTCCACCATCTACCCACATGGTTTTGTAAACTTTGTACATTACCCAGTAAGTATATATAAATGTAACCGCTGAAACTCATGGACATTCACAACATCCATATCTTGCCCGGGATTCGAACCCGGTACTGTCTGTGCTCTAGACAATTTCCCAACCGCATAGACCACAGACGGTTGATATTGATAAAAAGATGTTTTGAACTAGTATATCTAAGACATTGACAGAAAAAAACCTATGACAGGACCAGTGGTCCACGACATTAATATTCTCCGATCCTATAATGCCCGCTTTAATCTCTTAAATGCGGTTCATATAAAACTATACAAAATAGTAATCTGAAACTGTGTGCCCCATGAATAACGTTTGGCAGTAAAAGTTCTTGTTAACAGGGTGATTTTTTCAACATCATTGCACGTCCAATGACTTGGCAAAATCGTAGGACAATTTTTCGGAACAATATTCTATAAAACGACAGGAGAAATATACCGCTCGGAATCGGAGATCATAATGATTGATAAACAAATGCGATTTACACCTGGAACAGGTTTTTACAGTTCGTTTAATCAATGGAATAGTTTATTGTAGAATACCGTCCGAACCATTTTCTACCTGTGGATGGGTTCATTTGAAACAGGTTTATCGGATAAGTCGGAACTTACTCAGAACCGGTATCGGTGCATGAGCGGTATAGGTAACGCTATGCCGTCTTTGTTGACGGAGTTGGTGGGTTCGATTCCCACCGTGTTCCTGAGTGTTTGTATGCGTCCGGATTTAAGTGGTTCCCCTCATTATAAATAAATTGATGGCTAAATGTTCAAGTTGACGAAGCCAAAATTGTACGGAGGTCGGGCGCGTGTGAGAGAGCACACGTCCCACCTCTTTTAGAAAAAAAAAACTTGTATCGATTTTAAATTACGAAAAATATGGGAGGCTCCAGGAAAATTCTCATTTGAAATCGCTAATATTTGTGCAATCGTCATGATTTTATCTGAATATAAACAAAGTTAAGTCACTATTACTCGCCTAGTCTATTGGACTTTAATCTAGCTGAATTTTGTTGAACTGAATCATAGCTAGTGTGAATGTTCAATACATACACTATGATTCACTACTGTTGCAATTCTGATTTCAGTTTATTAGAATTTTAAGTCGTAGAAAATTGAGAAAATTGTGTCACGAAATTCATGTTTGTTATAAAACTGTCGAGTTAATTGTTTTAGTTAGCTATTGTTTCGATTCAATCGTAAAAACTTTGTTTAATATTTACATTCGTAGTTTCTGTAATCTCGTTTTGTCACAAGAAAAAAACAAAACGATTACCCCAAACAATTCTTCGTTTGATGTTTACATTCGTCGTTTCTGTAATCTTTATGCTAATATTATCACAAAAAAAAACACAAAACGATTACCCAACAATTCTTTGATATTTACATTCGTCGTTTCTGTAATCTTTATACTTGTTTTATGACAAAAAAAATGCGAAATTATTACCTTAAACAACTCTTACAAATATCGCAGAAAAATTGAAATTTCTAAACTTATAATTCATCTGAAAACAATATAAGCAAGTTAATATTAGAATTGAATTCAACGAATCAATTCCAATTTAAAAAGAAAAATAACCTACACATAGGACAACCTATGTGACTTGTATATTACCATATGAAAATCGATAGAAAAATTAAAATTGGGTAGAGCTCGTTTTGCAAACATAACAAGCCACACGGCTTTCAGGAATAAATTTTTAATCTGTGTACTTATGGGGCAGAGAATTGGACACTAACTAGCAGATCTCTATAAAGTACACAAAGAAATATGGAAAGATTCTTACTTAGAATAACAAGGGGACCGAAAGAAAACATCATGATATATATATATATATATATATATATATATATATATATATATATATATATATATATATATATATTCTATATATCATCATGATATATGTCTATGATTTTTAAGTTGATACTTTCCTTTTAACACTGTATAGAATGCAAAAAAATAAGAAAATTTTTCAAATAAAATTATGTCCGAAAATGCTTCGTTTCCGAGATACAGGGTGTTAAAGTTTCAAGAAAAAAATGTTTTTTTATCATGACTTTCCTACCACTCCTGATATTAACACAAAATTTAGTACACTTCTTTTGACCATTAAATTACATTTTTTGATCTGAAAATTTTTAAAAACTTTCTACCAGTGGCGTTTGAACAGGATTCGTATTGAATTTTTTTCAAGAAAAAAATAGTAGGTACGCCACTGCTTTTTCTTGAAATCAATATTATTTTCGAAATACTCATTTACTTTGGAGTTAGTTTGGATCGTACGACGAACGGTTTTCGTTTAAAGAAATAAAGCCATTTTGATGCATGGCAAAATCGCTAAAATTTGATATGGTGTTTTGTATGTAAGTTAGGTTTTTGAATGTGTAAGAGCTTCCTAAGAGAAACTTTCTCATGTTACTTCTTTATATTAACTGAAAACCAAACGAGGTACGTACACATTTCAGTTATGATAAAAAGGCATTTTTTTTTCTTAAAACTTTTAACACCCTCTATCTCGTAAAAGAAGCATTTTCGGACATAATTTCATTTGAAAAAGTTTCTCACTTTCTTGCATTTTAAACAGTGTTAAAAGGAAAGTACCAACTTAAAAATCCCTCTGTATATATATATATATATATATATATATATATATATATATATATAACATACAAATTATTTTATTGTTTGTTACGTGATTGTATTTATATAAAAACTTCGGTGACGTTTCAAAGGTTTCTTTGACTTCTTCTTCAGTAAATATAAGTATAATAGTAATACTATCAATAGTTCGATTCTTACCATCAAATATATATATATATATATATATATATATATATATATATATATATATATATATATATATATATTTATATATATATAATATATATACATATATATATATAATATATCTAATATATAAATATATATATATATATATATATATATATATATATATATATATATATATATATATATATATATATATATATATATACATACATAAGTATTAGACAAATATGAAATATTAGTGGAAGTTGAAGACCAGTTCTAAAAATTAACCTTGACAGAACGGCACAAAAGGAAGGTTGTAATATTTATTATAGATATTGGGCTCTGGTGTTGTCATTTACAATAAGTGACAGTTTTGATTTACAACCATTGTTTGAACTTCAAAAGTAGAAAACACCGCACAATGGATCCAAATATCCTCACTGGGAAATTCGAGTGGTTTTTGCTAAAAGTCGTCCAAGAAATCTCTGGAGGTTGAAAATTACGCCTTTATTGTCTCCCGGTTTCTTTGAAATTAGTATCTGTGCTTCTGCAGTAAGTGAATTTAGAGAAATTTGGCATATGGCTCTTGCCATTATCATGTAATCGTTGTTCGAACCAATTTTGTAGATTCACATTTTTATGCTTCAGTGAATCGTTCGTCGACTCTAGAAAATGAGCCTTAAATTTTTAGTTTCTGATATAGATTTTGAGAACATAATACTAAAATTTTAATCAAGTGTGCATTTATATATATATATATATATATATATATATATATATATATATATATATTTATATATATATATATATATATATATATATATATATATATATATATATATATATATATATATATATACGGTGTTTCAAAAGTAAGGTAAAATATTTAAGGAGGTGCATCTACATGAAAAAATAATGATAGTTTGCTATATAAACTATGGTCCGAAAACGATTCCTTACCGAAATACAGGGTGTTAATGTTTCAAGGGAAAAATTTTTTCCGTCGTATTGAAGGTTGTCCTGTACCGAGGGAAGGGCACTTTCAACATTTAATTTAACTCATTAAGTACTAGATTTGTTTTAATTATTTCACTTTGTTATTAATTATTGTTGAAACGGTACATTAATGAACATTCAATTATAGCCATATAGCCATACAGAAAAATTTTTCTGATTTTTGTACGCGAAAATCATGTGTCCTACGATAGAAAATTTGGAAATTAAATTTGCTCTAAATAAAATAGGGATTTCAAAAGAAATTTTCATTTTTAGAAGAAGCAGTGGCGTATCATTTTTTTCTTAAAAAATATTAAGGTCGAATCCATTACGGACGCCACTGGTGGAAATGAAAAAAAATATTTTCAGACCTAAAAATGCATTTTAATGCATCTTTATTGCAGAATTTCGTGGAATATTCATAACGTATATTGTAATGAAGTATATCTCCAGTTTATTTCACATATGCCGAGATGTATGAAATTCGTCATATTCATTTGAGACTTGATTATTTTTCAGCGATATTGCTTATTCTGAAAGAGATATCTGGTACAGGAAGAATATATTTACAAAACTTTATTCGTATCTCCGATGACGTGATGAATCCATTCCACAGATGGTTATCAACATTCTCGGTGTTCACCAAAAAACAGAGCAGCATAGAGTTTTCTCTAGATCAGGTTTTCTCAATGCGTGGTACGCGAAGCCCTTGGGGTTAGCCAGAAAGGTCGATGGAATTTCGTATTTACGTTAAGCTACTCTCTTCATGACGAAAAACGAAATTTTACGTAAATCGGCCTGTTGCTGAATCAGAATCAAGATTGAGGAAAACTGCGCTAAAAGACCACCTATCTCATTACCTAACAGTATATTACTCTTTGTAACAGAAATAAGTCATATCTGATGAAGCCACAGTGTGATGAAACGTCGAGTCATAAATTCAATCATAGTAACGGTATGATGTTTTATTGGAATAAGTGATATGGGTACTTGGTGGCTCTTAATTTGAGGAACCTTACTCTAGACCACGGCTGGCCACTTTGTAAATCGTTTAAGGAATTTTCTTTACTTTAGTCTAATGATCTTTCGCGAGGCACAATTAATAGCAACGCATGCCATTTCATTGACTGCCTTTACTAATACATCTCCATGGTGTCGTAATATATAAAATGCCTTTAGTTAGTATGATGTCATCGAGACCATGCGGTAGTAATGTATTGTCTGCAAAATTCAATTTTCCTATCGATTGAAATTATTGCTCATCAGATTTTTTTCATTGCCAGTAATTGATCCATAAAATATAAAACGAGTTCCTATGTGAACACGTTATGTACGGTTTACGTGAAGGACATGCGGTTTGGTTTCTACCGGTCAATTTTTACCTTGCTTATGTGACGATGCATTTTGTATGAACCTTAATGAAGCCAGTTTCTATGGGCAAGATACCATATCTGGTCATTATTTACCATTGAATGTTGATTAGAGCAATTTCATTCAACAAAGAAATAGAAGAAAAGCTTGCTTTCATTTCAATTTACACTGTGGTTTTCTGTTAATTCCTCTCGGAGCCTCATTCGCTGGGATATACTACTTAATTTTTATTTCAATAAGCAGTAGTTGGATATCATCAAAATGAGCATTACTTGATTTCCTCATATAAATCATTTAAAAAGACGAAAATATCAAGAAAATTAGGGTTGCCATGAATAATGACCGGATAATTATTTATCTATACTATAATATTATAAGATTTAAATTTTGGAAGTTTAGATGTAGGAGGTAATCTTTAAAACTACTCACCTGATTGCAGGAAAATTTTCACTAATACTAGAGTCGGCATCCAGGGTGAAATAATTGAAATAAACCTAATTGAAAAGAGAAAAATAATTTATTTTACTAAAAAAAATTATTTATTATAGTTAACTACGTATGATTTCGAAGTGGAAAATTTGATCATAATTTTCACAAATAATCTACAATCAATTCGTTGATAATCAGAATGAATAATTGAAGAAAACAAATTTATTTACAGAATTACTAATATCCTACGTAATCGTGCATAATGATAAATAAAATTCGGATAATTGTGATAGCATAGTTATTGGTTATTCCCATTATATAATTTCATGTTGATATTGTTATCATTGAACAGGGCCCTAACGAGAATATTGTTTTTCTTCTACTGAATTCTGAATTAACTTGGCTCTCCTGAAAAGATCATTATTTTAAATAGCACCCGTTTGCTATCGAAGTAATACACAAATCCAAAAATAAATAATTCTGAAATTTTTTTCATTTAATTACTTTTAAAAACTGTTAATTCATTTCATATTGCCTGTTATTAATACATGATATATAAGGAAAGAGGAGGCTTCGGTAGACCAGCGGAAAGGTGAACCGCCTTATACCGTTTGTAAACCGAGGATTGTGGGTTCGAGTCCCACCTCGCTCTTCGGTGTTGTGTATGTCCGGAATTGAGTGGTTATTTATGATTAATTGTTGGGTAATGTACATAGTTTACAAGCCCATTGGCCGTTCGGAACCGGCGTTAAACTGTAGGTCCCTCGAGTTAAAAAAAAAAATTCGTTCCAACACGTGCCCCCCACGACACGTGTTGGACACCTCCTAGACCACGATTTTCGAAAAATTTTCCATGTCTATATATATATATATATATATATATATATATATATATATATATATGTATATATATATATATATATATATATATATATATATATATATATATATATATATATATATATATATATAGAAACATACATACATACATATGTTCATATGTATGTATGTATAAGCTCATGTATTTTAGCGTTGTTTACACGATAAAGGGCGCAATTTTGAAGCAATAGGGTTGAAAGTTTGTAAATAAGTAGTTTCGTATGATATCTTAGATGGGATTAGTTTTGGTTATGGGGTTGACCCCCCGAGGGGAAAATAAATCTTGTTTACACCACAGAAGGCACAATTTTGTAGCAATAGGGTTGAAAGTTTGTCTTTAGGTAGTTTTGTATGATATCTTGAATGGGATTTTTTTGGTTCGAATTGGTTTGGGGGGTTGACCCCTCGGGGGAGAAAATAAATCTTGTTTACACGATAAAGGTCGCAATTTTGGAGTAATAGGGTTGAAAGTTTGTAAGTAGGTATTTTCGAAAGATATCTTGGATGGGATCGGTTTTGGTTCGAATTGGTTGGGGAGTTGACCACCCCCCTGGGGGAAAATAAATCTTGTTTACACGATAAAGGTCGCAATTTTGGAGTAATAGTGTTGAAAGTTTGTAAGTAGGTATTTTCGAAAGATATCTTGGATGGGATCGGGTTTGGTTCAAATTGGTTGGGGGGTTGACCCCCTAAGGGGAGAAATAGATCATGTTTACATGATAAAGGGCGTAATTTTAGAGCAATAGGATTGAAAGTTTGTGAGTAGGTAGTTTCGTATAATATATTAGATAGGATTGGTTTTGGTACGAGTTGCTTGGGGGTTGACCCTCCAGGAGAGGAAATTAATCTTGTTTACGCGATAGAAGGCGCAATTTTGAGATCATAAGGTTGAAACTTTGTATGTAGGTACTTAGGTAGTTTCGTATGATATCTTGGATGGTATTTATTTCGATATAAATTGTTTTGTTTTTGACCCCCCGGAGGAGGAAGTAAATATTGTTTACTCGATAGAGAGCGCAATTTTTGTTTTTTTGGATTTGCATTAGAAAAGCATGAAAACATGCTTTTCTAATGCCGACTCGCTGCGATAGATTTTTTTTTAGTTTCGGTTCGAAATGCAAGTTTCGCAAACGTTCTTAATTTGCCCGCTTTCGGGCTACGTCGAGTTAAATTTTGGGTATACTCTCAACGCCGTCCAAATTTCACAGGACAATACTGTTGGCCTAACTTCAATAGTACACTCCATAAAGTTCATTATCAATCTTTCGAATGTGCCGTTGGCGCTTTCTCCAACGTGAAGTCTCTTCAATTTTCTGTTCGCGCTCAACGTTCGATAATTGTCTTACAAGGAAATTTCATATTAGTCTACGAGAGTGGAAATGAAGCGTTCGCAATCCGTCAAACGTGAAAACTTTCGAAGGAAAACAATTATTCGACTATTCCGAAGAAACCGGAATTAATCGGTTCGATGAATTCCATTTGTATTCTTGTTTATTGATGAAATTAGAATGAATATGCACAATTGAAGATTTTTGTGACTAACAGATAATTCTTAAAGTAAACTTCACATCTAAAAAAAAAATAATAATAAATGCAATACCACATAAAATTGATAATCAATCTGAAATAAATCGACGGTTCTTCCCTTTTTCAACTTTCATGCACCACTGAGTGATAATTACGAAAAAGGGTGCTTGCATTTGCGTTACATGGGAATTACACGTTAATATAAAGGAATATGTTTCACACACGTTATTCTCATAAATGTAATATCGAATAAATGGAGTCTGTTCATAGCAGGCGCAGGAACTTATTGAATGCCATAAAATCCCGCTTTTCTACCTCCACGAGTCCTGTAGCAGGCGGGAACGTTCTGCACAAGGCAACATATATTTTTTGCTGAATTCCTTCTCGGAAGCATCCGGCCCATTGAATTATTTCGGCAACGCTAAAGACAAAAGGCTCCGCAATTGTCCTAGGATAATAATTGTAGTTATCGTTGAAATACTTCAACGCTTTCGACCAGCGTTCATCTGGAATTTGAGTGGTCAAGACAACGCCTTTGCTCATAAATATTTTAATGACCGAATAAAATATTTCTTAGTGCCCCATTTGAGAACAATGGCGGCAGTACATGAAATAACCAGTTCCGGGGTAATAGAAAGACTATCGGAGTGAATTGGGATGATGTCGAGTTCGACACTGCCATTTTATTCGCTCGAGAGGTTATCCATTACAGAAATGCGTGAAATGAAGTATAAATATACAGAAACTCATTATTCCGTTGATTTGTGTTCTTGCTTGGCCGTGAAAGAATTCTATGAAATAAGGCAACAATAAAGGTCGAGTCTTGACTTTTTTTTTTTTTAATTTCCTTTATTCATTAATACATACTAATTTTTTACATACCTAGTCAAAATGTTAGTTCCAAGTAATGCCTGATAGCGCTGGTATCGAAATAATTCAATCTACAAACGTGTATGAAACATATTAAATGAAATATTATTATAATTGTAAAAAAAAGAAAGAGGCAGAAAAAGCACTGTAGATAACGTCAAACTATTTGTACTTTGGAATTCCAATACAGATAACTTAAAATAAATTTCTTAGTAAGAACAATATAATGTAGCGAAAGTAAAAAGTGAAGTAATAATAATTTGTACCAATAATTTGCCTATTATACATATACATACATATATATATATATATATATATATATATATATATATATATATATATATATATATATATATATATATATATGCATGTATATATATATATATATATATATATATATATATATATATATATATATATTTATATGTGCATTGTGCATATATATATATATACATATATATACATATATATATATATTATATATATATATATATATATATATATAAATATATATATATATATATATATATATATATATATATATATATATATATATATATATATATATATATATATATATATATATATATTTACTTATGCATGTATTTTGAGTAATTACATTTAAGTTTGAAAAACCAATTTTATTTATATTTTGTTGATTCGTCAAAAAATTTCTTGACGAAAAAAAATAGACTAAATAAAAATATGCCACAGGCAATAAAAAATAAAATATATTAGATACTACCTTCTTAATTTTAACTTAACTTGTATACAGAAATTAGATTTTGTTTTATGTGGAACAGGTTAAGGAACGAAGCAAGAATTTGTTTTGTTTTTGTATTTGATTTTTATTTTTTATTGTTGTAAATTATTTATTAGGTCTTGTCACCAGAGATCTCACTGCTTTTGGGACCAAAAATAAACATTATTATTATAATTTTTATTTTCCTAGATTCCAATTGGCCATTGTTCATTCATGAGAAGTTCAAATTTTTGTCTTTATATATGTGTATAAAAGAAAATATCGCACATCATAACCTCTCGTATTCGGTACAAACTATTTGTTTTCGGCGTTTACATAAGTAGCCGTTCCCGTTAACTCGTTTCATTATTCAGCTCTAGTCCATCATTCGGAAATTGGGCAGTACTTACTTTTCATCCTCATTATCATTTTTTTTCTCTCGACCTTCGCCCTCGGATTGCGAGATAATAATGCCCGGCATCACTTGTGTTCACTTTGTGCGTTCCAGTAATTGAAGTTTTTTTCTTTTATCCTCCGTAATTGCTTTTCCAGAGCCACTTCGTCGTTTTTGCATTTCTGAATTTTTGATATTTTCGCTCGTCGCCGTTTATCAACTGGCCAACTCATTCTACACAAAATTGCGAGCTTTACCAATCGCTCGTCATGTTGATTTTTGTCGTTATATACATATTTCCGAAGCCTTAACTTTTTGTAATATAAATATATATATATATATATATATATATATATATATATATATATATATATATATATATATATATATATATATATATATATATATATATACTATTTGATTATTCTAATTCGTTGGCCTTGTTTCTGTTATATAATTTTGTTCTTGGTTTTGGGCACAATGAAAACTTCTTCAATATAAGTTTCAAGTCATATAATAAGATAACGTTTCAGCTGTATTTTCATCCTTTCTCAAATATATAAATCGTAGTACCTAACAAAAAGACGTATTGTTTTAAAGGGATATAAATTATTAGTATCATATTATATATATATATATATATATATATATATATATATATATATATATATATATATATATATATATATATATATATATATATATATATATATATATATATATATATATATATATATATATATATATATATATATATATATATATATATATATATATATATATATATATATATATATATATATATATATATATAAATATATATAGAGTTCGAACAATGTACCACAAATGTGTGATTGCCTTCCGAAGCAAGGGATTCTGCTTGTTGCTGTTTCATTGCCAGGTTTTCCATCGCATACTTGGCTACGCCGTTCTGATGAGGACCAAAGAGTCCGAAACACGTGTCAACGCTTGCTTCGACATATGCGGGCTAGACCGATAATTTTGCATATATATATATATATATATATATATATATATATATATATATATATATATATATATATATATATATATATTTACTGAAAATTTCGTTTTCAAAATATTCAGATTATATCCAAAAGGACTGAAATATCTTTGAATAACCACCCGTTCATTATAGCAGAGAATATAATTAAAATGGCCTGTGATCAAATATGTAGGAATAATAAATGCCCAACATGCTAATTGAAAGCGTGAATAAATAAATAAAAGCGAACGTGGGGGCGTTTTCCCGGATGGAATTTTCGGTACATTTCATTAAGTTATAACGTCGGAAAAAAGTTTTGCAAGTTTCCCGCTTCCCCGTGATGTCGAATTCATTGCCATCGATATTGCGCTATGAGAAAAAACATTTTCCTTCTAATTGGATTGAACGTGAATTCCATTCATTTTTGTTCCATTTATAACGAAAATATAAACGGCTCGGTATTAGAGCCTATAGCGTATTATCGTCGTCGATATGAAAAATATTTAGTGAATACCACCCTTCTGGGTTCGAGGGAAAGAGCTTTTATTTTACCGGTGATATTGTTGTGTTGTTTCTCTGGAAATTTCGATCATATTTTCTCGGAATAATGATTTTGGTAATTATGACATACAATGATAAATTTAACATTATTATTCATTTTGTGCTAACAACGAATCCTCATTGATACTCCAAATATAAGAGTGGGGTGGTAATGGCTTCATTGTTTAAAAAAAGTTTACTTTTTTTAATTTGTGTTTTTCTTTTATAGACCGTTTTGACCAAATTATGATACCTACCTTCAAAAATTATATATTTTGCCAGGTGATTAACAGTAGGTTAGGTACTGAACACTTTTTCATATCTTATGATGAATATTTTATTTTTTAGTTTGATAAATTATTTTGATTTTTGAATTATCTATTTATATTAGTGTTAAATGGTATAAAATGCCAATTTTTTTAAAAATATATAATTCTTAAAAGTAGATAGGTATTATAATTTGGTCAAAACGGCCGATAAAAGAAAAACAAGTGCCAAGTAAACTTTTTTTTAAAATGAATCCATAACCACCCCACTTTTATATTTGGCCAGGTGATTGACACCTAAGTACTAATTATTTGTGGAATTATTTTGAAAATTTTGAATTATGTACTTTTTGGAAGAATATTGAGTCAAAATATGAATTTGCATTTTGACAAAAACTTTTTCCTTATAACGTATGACACCGCTTCCAGCTCTCTACCTCAACTAAAACAGCTCCTAGAGCAATTTCAAAAAAGAAAGTTTTCGGTTTTTAGCCGAAATTTTGAAAGTTTACACAGCCATATTTTGGAAACGGTTTGAGATAAAAATTTGAAATTTGGTATTTTTCTTAGTTCCAGCATCCTACAAAGTATTCCAAATTTCAACGAAATCTGAGATGGTGCGGTGAAAATTTAATTGATAGTGTGTTAATTTGACATGGAAATACCCAACCATATAAAGTCACAGGGGAATAATAATCGAAAAAAAATTTCGGTTCCGAAACGCCTATTCGATTTTTCTAATACTCAGCACGCGCATGCGGTTTGAAAATCGGACATACCTTCGAGGAATAATCACCGAAAAAAACATTAAAATCCTGCCAACAATGGAAACTAAAGCGCATGCGCGCGGAAACTAAGTTTAATTATTGCAAACAGCAGAAACATTGGAGACCTAGTAAATAATTACATCATTTACAATTCACTTGAACTGACTTTTTATAAATATATCATTTACAAGGAATCCTATTTCGAAATATGAATATATCAACCTCTCGGTGCTTTATTTCAGGACCAGTGTGATAAGGCCCTTACATAAACATTACTGCATTTTCAATTACGTGCTAGAAAAAGGCTCCAGAATTCTCGGTGTTCGGTGTTTGTGATGTGAATAAGCAGTTTTATCATTTGTCCTCAGTTTCGAGAATTTTTCTCTATTTCTGGCAACTGCGCAACTGAATGTTCTTCACCTTTTAATGCCTTTCAACTCAATCTTCCTACTAATATCACTTGCAATGCGACTTCGCGTTTTTCGTTGAAATGCATTTAAAATTAATCAATGAAATATTTTATCCTATAGAAAAATGCCTTATTTTGTATTATTCGAAATGCAACGTTGCGTTTTTTATTTTGCAACCAGTAGGATTATTTTCAGTCTTGAGAGATAAAAGTTACATCTCTAAGACTGTCATTACTACCCCCCCCCTAATCGTTTCGGCATAATCGAATAAGTATTTTATGATCTCATTTTGTTTCAGGTAAGACAATCCGTCCTCAGTTCTGCGAAGTCATCGAACAGCGCCATCAACAAGTCTGTGAGTTAACGCAGTTCCTGGATATCTGCGCTGTCACTCTGTATTGAATTTCTTGAAAACAGTAAATGTTCCCCGCGAATTCACGACTTGATAAATTGGAAGTAAGAAGGGTCATTCTCTCAAAATTGACATCCATGTTTTCCAGAAAGTTCAAATATTGTGTTTTTTCGTTCAATTCATATGATGCTTAATAGTCCAATTTTCATTAAAAAAAAACGCTTAGTATGTTCATTCGAAGCTTCGAAAAAACGGGTCAGCAGTGGAGCCGCGTCAGTAAAATCGTATTTCCCCTAATTTTTGCTCTTGCTTTCATACATTTTAACCTTGAAAAACACGAAAAGACATGAAATCTTTAACTCAAACTCGGTAATTTCAAAATCATTGTTATGAATAACAGTTATATTTGCCCCAATTTGCTAGAATTAGGCTTGAGTATGAATTGCTTAATCTCTTGATATAATATGGAAGAGTTAATTACAATTCTCTTTCATTGCTAATATAAATTTTTAGTAAGCATTGACTTCACTTTGGCAAGTTTTTAATGAATTTTGATGACATTCTATGCTAGATCTGCAAGGCAGTAGGCTCTTGCAATGTTTCAGAGAAATCTGATTTTGAAAATTTTCACGGTGATAAATCCTCCGTGGTGAAATTTATTTTTTAGTTATTCCCATTATCTAAGCTTGTGCAGAAAATTATTTAAATCGGTCAAGCCGTTTAGGACTAAGCTTGTGCAAAAAATCATTTCAATCGGTGAAGCCGTTTAGGATGAGGAGGGTAACAATTAAAATTCGAGAGTCTAGAATTAGGAGCTTCAGCTAGACTCATTTTTCGTTTCGCTCAGCTCAATAATAATTTATTCTATTGTAATAATCTGTAACTGCGATAGCTTTAAGCAAGGAAATAACCATTTTGTATTAGAGTCGTAGAAAAAAAAATTGCAATTCCACAACCTTTTATCAAATTAATATGATAGTATTCAATGTTTGACTTTCCATAGCATAATTCATTTTATTATAACAACTCTGATTACTTTGAGTCAGGAAATAAAGATTTTGTACCAAAGCCATAGAAAGAGAATTTTTGGGATTCGACAACCAGTTGATGAATTAATGTTAGTTTTCTATGTTTGACATTCCATAGCATACCTACTTCATTTTATTATGATAGTAACTCCATGACTACTTTGAGTCAGGAAATAGAGATTTTGTATCAAAGCCATAGAAAGAGAATTTTTGGGATTCGACAACCAGTTGATGAATTAATGTTATAGTTAGTTTTCTATGTTTGGCATTCCATAGCATACTTCATTTTATAATAATAGTAACTATTTCTGTGACAACTTTGAGTCAGGAAATAGAGATTTTGTATCAAAGCCATAGAAATAGAATTTTTGGGATTCGACAACAAGTTGATGAATTGATATGATAGTTAGTATTTTACGTCTGACATTCCATAGCATATTTCATTTTATTATAACAGTAACTCTGTGACTACTTTGAGTCATAAAATAGAGATTTTGTATCAAAGCTGTAGAAAGACAATTTTTGGCATTCGACAACAAATTGATGAATTAATATGATAGTTAGTATTTTACGTCTGACATTCCATAGCATATTTCATTTTATTATAACAGTAACTCTGTGACTACTTTGAGTCAGAAAATAAACATTTAGTATCAAAGCCATAGAAAGAGAAATTTTGGTATTCGACAACCAGTTGATGAATTAATATGATGGTTAGTATTTTACGTTTGACATTCCATAGCATATTTTATTTTATTATAACAACTCTGTGATTACTTTGAGTCAGGAAATAGAGATTTTGTATCAAAGCCATAGAAAGAGAATTTTTGGGATTCGACATCAAGATGATGAATTAATTAATAGTTAGTATTCTATGTTTGACATTCCATAGCATATTTTATTTTATTATAACGGTAACTTTTTGACAACTGTGAGTCAGGAAATAGAGATTTTGTATCAAAGCCATAGAAACAGATTTTTTGGGATTCGACAACTAGTTAATAAATTGATATGATAGCATTCTGTGTTTAACATTGTATAGCATTCCTCATTTTATTATAATTGTCGCTGTGACAACGTGAAACAATTATTTTTGCTATTCGATTGAAATATGAGTCAAATTTGGTGTATGTTTAATTTATTCGCACGTAATTGTTGGTTAGGTATTTTAACAATCCATTCATTCACAGGAGAAATCGTTATATTTTCAAACAATGGGTAAGATTATTGAGGAAAGTGTGAAATATGGACGAACACAACCGGTTCAGTTTCCGAACGAATGCTATTGTAGAGAAATCGTAGCAGAACCAATTTTCGCAAGTGTACTGCACCGGGCGGGTTGTTTCAGAGTCGGTTGAAATTCGGGGAAAATTGGTGTAGTTAATTTCAATATGGATAACAACTGCGCGACTTATTATTGATGGCCATCTGTTGCCGTAACGGTTCATCCTGTCAAGAAAGACAGTTTGAAGACCGGGTGCATGAGGAGACCAAGAACTGTACCATAACTGGAGAATTTGTTGGTGGGGCGGTTCTACGCTTTTTATCCGTGCACCACACACAAAGAACTTTTTATATACGGGTACAAAAATACATTTCTTTTCGCTGCGCTAGCACGGTCGCTCCTTCAATAAGGGCCTTATTCCCGAAATTTTATTCCGATCTTGTGGAACAACATTTTAATCGACCCTTCAAAATGGAAATATAGCCCGTTTTCAGTTGAGTTTTCTCGATATATGGTTTCGTAGGCTTCGATAATGACTAATGGAACATTCGAAACATGCATGTGCAACAATTACAACCAGAAATTCCATGAAATATAATATAATTTTTGTATCAGAGTGGATTATCGTTTATCATAATATTATTTATTTTCTGTCTACAGTTTATTTATAAAGATTAGTGCGGTTATAACATTGAAAGTAACTACAGTAAAGAGGGACTATTTTAAAATATTCTGGCATGAAATTTGGAGAATTTGTTTGCACATTATCTATTAAATATTTTACCTTCAAATTTATCTTCTTATGAATTGATTGATACACGGAATATGAGTACGTTGCTTCATTAAATGCTTTTCACGCGATCATTTCAGTTCCCATCTCCGTTTTAGACTGAAAATCACATTGATATCTATTTGAGGGTGAAACTATATCAAAATCGACTAAAACATACAACTAGAAATCACGTTGACATTTATTTGAGTGACATTTTTATCAAATAATGTCGAAATCGACTACACGTTGACATTTATTTGAGGTGACAATTACATCAAATGATGTCAAAATGGACTAGAACTGACAACTGACAATCACGTTGACATTTATTTGGGGTGACAATTACATGAAATTCTGTCAAAATGGACTAGAACTGACAACTGAAAATCACGTTGACATTTATTTGGGGTGACAATTACATCAAATGATGTCAAAATGGACTAGAACTGACAACTGACAATCACGTTGACATTTATTTGGGGTGACAATTACATAAAATTTTGTCAAAATGGACTAGAACTGACAACTGAAAATCACGTTGACATTTATTTGAGTGATAATTATATCAAATCAAGTCAAAATGAACTAGAACTGACAACTGAAAATCACGTTGACATTTATTCGAGATGAAAATTAAATCAAATACTGTCGAAATGGAATAGAACTGACAATTGAAAATAACATTGTCATTTATTCGAGTTGACAATTATGTCAAAATCGACTCGAACTGACAACTACAAATCACGTTGACATTTATTTGAGGTGATTATTATGTGAAAATCGACTAAAACTTACTACTGGAAATCACGTCGACATTTATTTGAGTGGTAATTATATCAAATCATGTCAAAATGGACTACAACTGACAACTGAAAATCACGTTGACATTTATTTGAGGTGACAATTATATCAAATTCTGACAAAATGGACTAGAACTGTCAACTGAACGGATCATGTACAAAGAAATTGACCAATGTAAATGAACTAACAGGGTGTAATTGAAGGTAATCTATTTGTTTCTTCATTTGGTTTTTTTCCTCTGAACTACTAAATATAATCATCTTCATAATAGCTGGCCATACGAATTATAACACTGACAAATCCTCGCAATAATGATTAATAAAGTATGCTAAATTACATACTTTTGTTGCATTCATAAATTATCGTAAGGAAAATAAGGAAAGCGTTTTTTCTCGTGTATTTTGCCATTATTTTGTCAATATCACGTTCGTATACATGTTCTGATGACACATATACCTACCACTGTTATATACTCTTCGTGAGAATATATCCGAATGGCTGCTTTTGAGTGAGCAACACTGATGAGAACGAATCAGGTTGAAATAGATTTCTATTGTTCTTGAAGTGGCGCGATATCTCTTCTTATTCGTCATTAATTTGTTTAATTGCGAATCTGTTAATGTTGGTAACCATCACACGTTTAATTTCAGATATTCGAATATAGAGTAATCGTAATCGATGTTTCCGATTCGAGAGAAATAGAAATTACGCAAGCCTTGTGGAGCATAGATTGAGTGACTATCTGTAAAGTAGCTGGGTACGAATCCTGGGTTGGGTTGGAAGTTACTGTATGTCTGTGAGCTTCAGTGGTTCAAATAATTGATCAGTTTGGTAATTTACGATGTTTATAAACGCATAGGCCGTTCGGAACCGGCGTTAAACTTTAGGTCAATAGCTAGAGAAGAAATGGAATTATTTTAGCGACGAATCCAGCTCTGGAATTCCTGGAAAGAAAATATGGTTGTTGGGATGCTGCGGAGAACGCGCACAAAATTATTGATTAGAACTCGGGCCCGCGCCATTCCCACCTTACACCAGCAGTCTCACCAGACGGAGGTTGCTACCTTGACAAACAGTTTCTGAAATACTCTCAGACCTCACTCATTTGTTACATAGCATTAACATTAAATTTTCCTCCCCTCATGTGAGTAATTCAGTTATTTCTAAAAATTTTCATTCAGTGTAATTTTCACACGCAATTTTCCTCATGAAGACACCGATCGATTACCCAATTTTAACCCTACTTTTTGTTCACGGCATTTTGCATGATAATCAGAAACAATTGTTCAGTTCGTTGGTTTTCTTTCAGTTGTTTTTGAAAGCTTTTGTGGCATTCGGGATCAGTGTTAATCACCATCACGTTTGCAGTAGGTCACTGTGCAATTTCATGCTTCTAGAATGTCGATACCGATGCAACTTGACTGTCCATGAGAATGCCCAGTTTTTGGTATATTATTGTTATCCTACGATTGAAGTGAGACGTATTTGATATTTCGTTCTGATGAATTCATACAATTTCGAGTCAGTGTCTCCCAAATTACGAATAATTTCTCAAAATACAATTTGTCTGGTAGTATAATTATTATATTTAATACAAATGAAGTATACTTTTCTTGAACATTTGAGAGAACATTTTCGATTTTGCTTCAAAAAGGAATTTTAATAGTAATTTACTTCAACAATTCAACTTCATTCACAAATCTTCAAAATTACGAAAAATTTTTTAAAATACAATTTGTCTAGTAGTATAATTATTAATTATATTTAATACAAATGAAGTATACTCGTATTGAACATTTAAGAGTACATTTTCGATTTTGCTTCAAAAAGGAATTTTAATAGTAATTTACTTCAACAATTCAACTTCATTCACAAATCTTCAAAATTACGAAAAATTTTTTAAAATACAATTTGTCTAGTAGTATAATTATTAATTATATTTAATACAAATGAAGTATACTCGTATTGAACATTTAAGAGTACATTTTCGATTTTGCTTCAAAAAGGAATTTTAATAGTAATTTACTTCAACAATTCAACTTCATTCACAAATCTTCAAAATTACGAAAAATTTTTTAAAATACAATTTGTCTAGTAGTATAATTATTAATTATATTTAATACAAATGAAGTATACTCGTATTGAACATTTAAGAGTACATTTTCGATTTTGCTTCAAAAAGGAATTTTAATAGTAATTTACTTCAACAATTCAACTTCATTCACAAATCTTCAAAATTACGAAAAATTTTTTAAAATACAATTTGTCTAGTAGTATAATTATTAATTATATTTAATACAAATGAAGTATACTCGTATTGAACATTTAAGAGTACATTTTCGATTTTGCTTCAAAAAGGAATTTTAATAGTAATTTGCTTCAACAATTCAACTTCATTCATAAATCTCCCAAATAACAAATAATTTCTTAAAATACAATTTGTCTAGTAGTATAATTATATTTAATACAAATGAAGTATACTCTTATCAAACATTTGTGGAATATTTCTGAAAAAAATTCAAAACAATCGAAGTCTCCATTGTCGAACTCATTGAAATGAAATCTCAGTTTATTTAAACTGTTTGTCTAGAAGTTTAAAATATTATAGTGATATGAAGAAACAATAATTGTACATTAGCTTCCATTTAACTATTCAAGGTTACTAGTTTTGTTGAAATGTATATATTGAAAATATAAATTGAATGTTCATGCTCAAAATTAAGATTCATTAAGTAATTCACATCGTTTGTATTCTCATTAGTTTAGAATGACACAGGGAAATGTTCATTTGGTTGAATAATTGATAAAAGAAATCTTCGTTCTCAGGATATGATACATCAAATTAAGGCCAAAAAAAATGGAGACAAATCATTTAAACAAAAATCGGTAAATGTCGATTGAAAAGAAGCACCTACCTATGGATAGGTATATGCCGTGGTATGTAGGGATGGCAACGATACATCGATATATTCAATATATCGATATTTTTTCAAATATATCGATATATAAATATCGATATAATAGTTTCGATATATCGCAAAATATATCGATATTTTAGTGTAAATACCTATATCGAAAAACTAATTAATTGCAAATTGCACACATCACAATTTGGCGAAATTTCAATCTAGTTTGTTAAATTTCTTAGCACCATCTAGCGTCGAGAAGCGCAAATAACTTAGTAGGTACCTGTATTTAATACGATAGGTACCCGAATTATCGGCTATAATCGGGATTCCTTTGAATTACTTGAACGGAATTAAGTTCTTCCCCGAAAATTTTTGTCGTGGAATTCCCGTCCAAAGTTTATAAATACACCTCAACAAATATTTTTCTGCAATCTGCAAAGAGCTTCGAAAGTGTTTGCTGTGAATAAATGATAGTGTGATTGTTCAAAAGTTTAGTGAAGTTGAAATTAAAGTAAACTTGATTTATTACATAAATATAAAGTGACTGTTGGTCCTGAAAATATGGCTCCTCCGAGAAGTAACATTTGGAAACATTTTCAAAGAGTGACTCCAAATAAATAAATATCCCAACTTATTTAAAGTGGCGGCAAAACATTTTTGTGTTGTAGCAACGTCGGTCCCCAGCGAGAGGCTATCTTCAAAAGCCGGAGCAACAGCTACTAAAAGTCGTAACCGTCTCACCGGAAGTAGGCTTTCCAAATTATTATTTTTGAGCTCTTTGCCTGATAACTTGCATTTGTGGAACTGATGTATTCTATTCACCTAATCCACAAAATCACAAATGCAGGCATACAGTCTACTTCCTGTGACCTGTGAGACATTTAATTGTAAACTTGACTAAATTGTAATAATAATAATAATAATATTCATTTTTTTTTGTAAAAACATGCAATTTTGTAGAACACTTTTAACAAATTTAATTGTACTTACTTAATCAAAAAATACACTTTTTTTTAATGTATTACCTTTCAATATTTTCTCAGACCTACTTTACGTTTCAAAAACTTTAGATTTGAATGATTTGAATATAATAAAAAGATATATCGATATTTTTCATAATATCGATATTTTTGTTTAGATATATCGCTTGTATCGATATATAGGTTTCGATATATCATATGATGATTATATCGATATATTTATATTTTTTGCCGTCCCTAGTGGTATGAAGAAATAATATAGAATAGCCTTCAAGATCCCCAGATCTAAAGCCACTTTCTTTCTTAGATGTTCCAGATGTGAATAGTATAGTACTATTACTGATAACGAATAAACCACATTCTGAACATTTTGTTAATTAACCTGGTATTCCATTCTGATTGCAACAATTTTTTTCTATGGACGATTTACAATAAAATCCACAATGTGAAAAGTGCCTCGTAGAATTTGCAAATAGATTTAATCTAAAAAAATGACATGTTTTTGTTTATGAACGTCGTTACACATAAAGAAATTTAGTTGTATTTCTGCTTTGCTTGGTAATTAAAGTTCACGCTAGAACATACAGAACAATTCTTTCATATTTCGGTATGTTAAGAAGCTTGGATAGTAATTTAAGAAGCCGTCAAAAATAGAGTGAATTTCATTTACAGTTGAACACAATTAACAAGTTTCTTTATAAAGATTTCAACCAACTTCCACATTTCCAGATGTCAGTAAACTATTTCAATCAGAGATAAACATCAATATTCTAGACTTAACAATCTGCTCAAGTCTTACCTGCCACAAACATCAATCACTTACCGCCTAATCAACGTGCTAAAAGCGGAACTGTTTATTACGTTAAAAGAACCTAGTCATCCTCGCCAGTCTGATAATCTATGAATCTTGATACATACAGAGTTGGTGGCGAATTTTCACCACCACGGTTAGTTTATCAGATCATGAGCTGTTGATATCCTGCAACCTTAAACTTTTGAACGCAGATAATAATTTTTTTAACAACCGCTCGAACCTCTGTACACCAAAAGTCTTTTCCGCTGGGTGAATTAGCTATGGTTAACATTGCTCCAAGAAGAAAACTGTATTATCAGTAGATCTCCGTCCTCCTCGAGGCGCTGATTACGCTAGATGCTCTCTTGACTTGAGAAAATCAACATGATGATCACCCCGTAATTCCGTCTATTTCTCGAGCAAGATCTCGATTGTGAGAACCTCCTTTGCGGCATCTGCAGTATCTAGGTTAACTGTTCCATAGTACCTATCGTTTACTTATGAAAGAGGT
The DNA here is from genome assembly GCA_030704885.1 of Cynegetis impunctata. Classification (NCBI taxonomy): domain Eukaryota; kingdom Metazoa; phylum Arthropoda; class Insecta; order Coleoptera; family Coccinellidae; genus Cynegetis; species Cynegetis impunctata. The sequence goes on from JARQZK010000001.1 coordinate 2,763,564, forward strand.
ATTCAGCCAAGTGATCATCCTGCAAACTAAAACATTTGAAAGCCTCCTGTGAAACTCTCAGAATTCAGAAGAGAATCATTTTTTTTAACTACCGCTTGAATCTCAGTACACCAAAATACTCTTTCGCAGATTCAGTGAGCTATGGTTAATATTGCTCCAAGGATTCCTTCCAGAAAAAAAAAGATATCAGACATCTTGCTCCTCGAGGCGCCGATTACGCTAGATGCTCTCCTGCCTTGAGAAAAACAACGTGATGATCCAACGATCGAGTCTTAGTGTCATTTAGTTCTGTTAATGCTTTCAATCGGCCTCGGTCGGGATTCGAACTTAAAACATCTCTAGGTGATGAGTTCGGCCCTTTTCACTTTCCTCCTTTGTGCGTTATTGTTTCAAATTGTGCTCCAAAGGGACATCCACCCCGTAATTCCGTATGTTTCTCGAGCAAGATCTCGATTGTGAGACCCTCATTTGCAGCGTATGCAGTTTCTAGGTTAACTGTTCCACAGTCCCAACCGTTTACTGATGAAAGAGGTATTCAGCGAAGTGATACAGTTTTCCAGAGTTGGCGAATTCCTTCATTATCTACGGCCTTTATGCGTACAAGTTGAAGACAGTATCGATTCTATAGTATCGGGGTCAGATATCGGTTATACTCTCAATCCCATTGACCAATTAGCTTGACATCCCTGGGGTGCGGTCAGAGCTAAGAAGTTAAAATAGAGTTGGCAGGACATCTGGGACAATTTGATACAAGGGAGTATCGCAGCGATATGACGTTCTCCAATGGACTGATTTTACGAGAAGAATATGACACGTTTCGTATGTATCTTGGCTATTTGCCAGTGGCGCAGATATTTGTATAGTTGCGGTTTGGATCGATACAAGAATTTGAATTTTCGCCTCATAAATGTTGAACTGTTTATATTCGAATATATAAACACATATTGGAAATTAAAAACTCGTGAGCAGCATAGCTCAGTCATAGCTAAGGTTGTATTTTTACGCGAAATGCATCGCTCCGAGATTAAAGAGTAGAAATCAATTCATTTTATTGAAAACAAATTCGCGAAGTGCATCGTGGTTGAGGAAAAACTTTGAAATCAACGAAAGAACGTACCTCAACATCAACTTAATCCACTTACCAAATTTCAACAATCTTTTGTAAAAAAAATCGCCAAGTGCATCTGATGGCGAAACAGATCGAGATGCAATTGGAACGGAATAGTCACCACGAAATGCAGCTCGGTTGAGAGAAAGATTTGAAACCCACAAAGGATCGTATTTCAACATAAACTCAATGTTCGTACCAATTTTTAACCCTGTAACTCAATGTGCAGAATCTGTGGAGTTTGGTAATTTCTCAAAACCCACGACAAAAACAAGACATATCGACGTAAAAAGGAGGCGGTTGGAAAAATTTAACCAATTTTTGATAACTTCGTTCTGGCTCGGAAACCACTTCAGATACCAAATGCCAGCTCATTTGGTGTGATGCGAACCGCTCGAGATGTCAATATGTACCGGAAAGGATATTTATGTGATATTTACTTTCATTCTGCAACGGAAATAATCCCAGGTACCAAATGTCAGCTCATTTGACTCGATGGGAGCCTTTGGAGATGCCAATACGTAGCAGGAAAAAAATTATGGAACCGTTTTCGAAAATCGTGGTCTTCGACGTCTAAAACGCATAAAAAACTTCTCCTGCAACTAACTGCTTTCCTTCGATACACTGCAATAGTTGAGTATTTCGGGGAAAATACGACTAAAAATAATTACACAGTTTACACAATCTCGATATTACTTTTTTTCGTTTATAAGGATATTTTTTTCGGTTCTACTTCGGTAAATCAATGAGCTGTACTTTGTTTCCATTATAATGAGTGTTTACGCTAGGTATTCTTCAACATATGAAAGCCCGGTATTAATTACATCGTGCGGATCGTTTTCACGGGTGAAAACCCATCGGCCGTCCCTTTTTCATCTCCAATGTCAACCGTTTCCATTCGACTAAATGCAACTGAACGGTAGTTGGTTGTTGGTCGCACTCTGTTCAGTGCGAACCCATTGAAATTAACGATTTCCTACACGTCCGCGTAGCCGGATGTCAGTTAAATTGATTCTTGAAACTATAAGTTAGAGTATGTGGCGTAGGTTGTATTGAATAACGCTGTTACTTTGTTTTTGCTCCTCGGAGCCGTGTATAAGCCAGCTTTATACGATCGCGTTCTAGTCGGACATGGACGGAGATCAAACGAGGGCTCGGTTAGTTCTTCCTCACGTTGGAAAATTTCAGTTACACCTTCGATGATGTATGATGATATCCTCTTAATTTACCAAGCTTCAGAATTGCATCCACGTCCTTTTCGTCATTATTTCGCACTTTCTACTACTGGTTTAATATTCACTAAGTCTCAGTCTTCGTGGATTCTTTTCGACTGAGATAGTGACGTTCTCTTGTCTGTTTTTCTTGGATTAATTTCCAACGTTCTTTCCATTTCGGCGTTCTCGTGGTCAATCATTTCCCGTATCATATTTATTCGCCTTTCTGAAGTTATTTCTCCAATATCTCTAATTCCATTTCTTCTCTGATTTGGGCGTTGGAGATGCCATGATGCTCCTAATGCTACCCTTGTGATGTTATTTATTGTGGATTGAAGTTGTCGCTTTTGCATGTTGTTTTCTAGGTGCCCTATTTCACCTTCGTAAGTTAATCCTGGCAGGATTATTGTCTTTATTATTTTCGAAAGATGTTTTGCTCTCACTGTTCAGGAGAGGGTACAAGTATGCTTGAATTTGTTGTCGATTATGTAATATGTATGGGTTATATTGCAATTAATAACGCATTCAGTTGCTCCTGTCTACAATGCGATATTCCATCGAATTGATTGGTTTATAATCGACCGGGTGTTTAGATCGGGGAAAGCCTTGGCTAATCCTCATTTAGATTGGACATTTCAATTACGTGACATATGGGATCACGAATAGTAACACATTTAATTGTTCTTATTGGCGATATGACGTCCCCTTGAATTGATTGTGGTATTATCGAGCAGGAACGTAGATCGAAGGGGGCCATAGCTAATCTTCATTGAGTAACTTATCAATCATTTATATTATGAATAATTCCAAAGGAATCACTAGAGATATATTGCCATATCTCTTGGTAAAAATAATAATTAAATGTGTAGTAGAAAGATTTTTTTCTTCAACCCCTTCAAGTGGACATAAGGGGTCGAGAATGTAAATGTAAAAAAGAAGTAGGGGGAAATACAACCTTAGTGACGGAGCTTAGGCGTTTCTGATAATAATAATAATAATAATAATAATAATGACTTTTATTCAAAAAAATAAAGCAATTTACATAAATAAATTTTCCAAATAATGAACATTGAACATTCTTGTTTTAATGAAGTTTAGGTTTGGCGCATGTCTAGCTTAAAGCTACTCATCTGAACCAAACGAGAACTATAAAATAATAGTTTTAGATACATTTGTGTGCCATAAACTAAATATAAAAATCATAGAACTCTATTTAATTTACTACACTATTATTTAATTATTATAAATATTACACGATAAATTTATTTTAAAAAAATTTAAATAATATAAACATATTAAATATTTCACGACATTTTATTCGCGTAGTTATTCCGATTGAATAAATGGGTCTTGTAATTTCGTTTAAAACTTGCAGGGCTTGAAGTAAGATAACTTTCCGGTATTAAATTATACTGCTTTACAGCGTTATATGAAAAGGATCGTTTGAAAATTGCAGTGGTATGCAGCGACATAGTCAACTATTTCACATTTCTAATATTAACATTATGTATGGCACGCCGAAATATTAAACGCTCTTTAATAGAATTGGGTGAACAAGGATTGCTCAAAATTTTTATTAAATAGCAGGAAAGATGCAGAATTCTTCGTTCATTCTTCTTTAACCAACAAAGATCTTTATATAGATGTGAAATATGATCAAATTTGCGCAAACCACAAACAAACCTTGAGCAAGCATTCTGCACCCTCTGTATGCGATTATTGCTTTCCAGATCTTAACAAAATCCATAAACATAATCACAGTAAGTAAAATTAGACAAGACAAGAGTTTCACATAAGCTTTTTTTGAGAGATGTATTTAATATGTGTTTGTTTGTATATAAAACGTTCAAAGCGGAGAGTGATTTTCGTATTAACCCTTTTGAATGTTCTTCAAATCTCAATTGAGTATCAATAATAATTCCCAAGTTTTTTGTACTACCAACAAACGATAATTTTGAATTATTTAAAATTATATTGAAGTTATTTTTTTGAAACTCACTGCTTTTTCTATTACTAAAAACCATAACATGAGATTTATCAGGATTAAGCTTTGAATTATGATCCTCAGAAAATTGACATAAAAGTTTCAGATCTTCATTAATACAAGTTCTTTATAATCTTTCGAATCGAAGTACATATAGATTTGCGTGTCGTCTGCAAAAGCCTGAATTTCACAAAAGTTTAATGATTCGAATGAGTCCGAGGTATAAATAAGGAACATTAAGGGGCCCAATAACGATCCCTGAGGATCACCGGATGCTATGGCTGCTCTATCAGAAAAAGTATTATCACAACATATCGACTGAAATCTATTGGTTAAATATGACTTTATAAGCATACAAGATTCATTGTAAAATCCATAATATTGTAATTTGGCAAACAATAGATCGTGGTAATAACTTATATTTATGAATATAAAGCAAATGAATCCGCCCAGTCTATTATTGATGGATGTGATTCATTAACAACAAAGATCTAACGAGAATTGTCTATTTGAGTAGTAACTCATTTCGGTAAAATTAGATAATAATACGTATTTACATGAAGGTGGTAACAGTTGTTATGACAATCAAGACAGATTCATATAACTACTATACTTAGTTTGGAATGTATTCGTCTCTTCTACTAGAGAGTTATTTTCTAAGTGGACCAGGAGAAAGGTAGTTGACTATTTGATATTTGGTCCCCTCTTAAATCCGTTGCCCCCCACGAATTAATCCGGTGTCTGCGCCCATGTCGCTGTGATTTATAGTTGGAATTATGATTGAATCATATGCGATGATTCGTTTTTTTTCATTGTTCGTCCCGTTTTGGTCGAGGCTTCTCTGTCGGTCAGTAGGTCAATCGAGATGATCCGATGATTACTGTCAATTGAATAACATTCTGTTACGCTGTCTCAGTCCATTGTGATGCGCCCGTGCATTATTCTTACTTTTTTGGTTGAATTGTTTCATTCGATTTTGGACCACAACTAGTATATTTGGAAGCAAAAGTTTGTTATTGATATACACCGGAAATGTAATATAATTGAGCAATCGAGTCCTGACCGTGAATTTTGATGTAAAGTGTCTTTGGCAATTTTCAGGTCGTTATATCAGTTTTGAACAATATACCTTTTAAAAAAAAAAAAACACACACACACAGATATATATATATATATATATATATATATATATATATATATATATATATATATATATAATCTTTTGATAATTATTAGCAATAACAGGCTTGTTGACTCTCAAAAAACTCGATTTTATTAAAAAGTTGACGTTTCGCCACGACATTCGTGGCTTTATCAGAACTTTTGAAAAAATTGGAATTTCTTTGACATTTATTGATTTGAAAAAATTTGAATAGAAAAAGACTACTATGTCTTACTAAACATTTTTTCGGCTGTGGCCGTTCTTTGTTATTTATTACGTGCTATTCAGTCCAATATTAACATTCAAATCTGTTATTATTAGATGGTAAGGGAAACCGCAGAAACCTTTACCCACGTAATGTTCGAAATAGGTTCAAATTATTTTGATTTTGAAAAGTCAAAGAATAGGGTACTATTTTTCTTGTTTTCAAAAATTTCTCATTGCGGCTGTGGCCGTCTTCAGTTATTAATTACGTGCTATTTAGTCCAATATCAACAGACAGGTCCGTTGATATTAGATGGGAAGGGAACCACAGAAACCTTCACCCACGTAATGTACAAAACAGGTTTAAAATATTTGATTGTTGTCTTTAAAAAGACATTACCTGTAATTTTGGAGACCACATGTTATAAACTATATTTTTTTTTTAGAAAAATTGAAAATTCTAGATGTTTAGATTTTGTCTAAGAAGATGAGTTGTTATGGTTAGAGTTCGTTTGTTTTGATTTATGTTGTTTCTTCGAAAAATTAATGAATTAAATCTGCGTATATTGAACTCAAATGTTTGATATCTGTTCTGTCATTTACGACTTTATTTAAATTTTTTTGAATATGTAACATTTCTAAAATTTCTCTGCGTTTTTGATCTTTTTCTATTTCTAAAATTTTCGTGCTATTGAAGTTGAAAGTATGATTCTCATTGTTTTTATGTTTTATTAGTGCTGTGGTTTGTGTTCTGGTATATTTGTGTGCTTTTAGTCTTTCTTCTAAATTTTGAAAAGTTTGTCCTATATATGATTTATTACAATTATTACAGGGTATACTGCTAATAATTATCAAAAGATTAGAAATAGTTCACAGGCAACAACAATTCGAATGAATAATTATATATATATATATATATATATATATATATATATATATATATATATATATATATATATATATATATATATATATATATATATATATATATATATATATATATATATATATATATATATATATATGTATGTATGTATGTATATAGATAAATACATTTTATTAGCAATAATAACAGGCTGTTGATTTTCGAAACCCGATTTTATTAATAATAAGTTGACCTTCGTCACGAAATTTGTAGTTTTATTAAAGGTTATTGCTAATAAAGGATAAATAAGTGAAAATACAGCACATTCAAATATATCCTCCGATATAGCTGAAAGAGTTCATACTTATAACTCAAGCAGCCCGCCTCTCGCATACATACTTGAGGTAGGAATGAAACGCGCAGCCTTTCCTTTTTTTTAGAATTATTCCATTGTTTAGTCAGCATCTGACGAAGAGGATGTACTTCGAAACGTGCTTCATGCGTCATGTCATGATGCATATAACTCTCTAGTCGCGTACTCATTGAAACGAATATCTTACTTCGTTTCGTTCAAATGCAAAATAAACATTCGTTTCGCTTTAATGCAATATGGGCCAATTAGAATAGACAACCATAATATAATAAGCCTGGCCCAGCTAATGAAATATATATGTACTATCTGACCCACCAAAAGTTGTTCGGTCATATAAATCATTACCATTCCTGACCCCGTCGAACGGTTCTTCTATGGCGTGCACGGTCATCGCCGCCGTCTAGAACCTCGCGATCATGCGGTTCGGCTCGTTACTACGACGCTATTGGACCGAGCCGAGCCGAAAGATCTCGATCGGCGGTAACGCCATCCAATCGAATATTCGACACTGCTATCCCTGCGCGGTCTTTCGGATCCAATATGAATCATTTCAAGATTAATATTTAACAATTTATAAATAAAAAATGTATTAACTGAAAATTTTCCAGTGGACTAAATTGTGAATCTAAACCATTCTCGAATCGACTGGAACAAACACCAAAAATTTCATAAAAACCGGTCCAGCCGTTTAAGAGGAGTTCAGTCACATACACACGGACAGACGAATTATATTTGCTATATATATATATATATATATATATATATATATATATATATATATATATATATATATATCAAAAAAAAATTTCCTTCGTCTTAGTATGATCTATGTTATGTTATACGAATAGATTATTTGTAAAAACTATAATGACCTCTTCACTTCAAAATAATACGTAATTGTTACGCTTACTTTGCGTACGTTTTATCATTTTCATGCTTAGCTTCCATTGACCTATTGTCAAATTAAAATCAATTCTGTCATCTTTTTTCTCTTCATAGTTATCGAATAAAATTTATTCAAACTCCCTTTTCTATAAGTCGATGGAGACTCGGAAATATTTATTTGTCACGTATCACTCATACAAAATATTGTTATATCGGGTAGTCACTTTCAATGTAGCCTTTTATTATAATGGTGTACCTATCGGATAGCTTACGCTCGACAAAGTAACGCACGATTGTCGCCATTTTATTACTGCGAAAGGGGAAAGGAAGTAGTAACAGGTAACTGCAAGTATATTTTATAGTTTTAGATGGTCCAATATAATAAATTTATATTAGCTCGGAGACAAATTTCCGTTTGTGTTGTATTACCCCAACTTCCTGTCATATACGACATATTGCGCTGAATAACAATCTAAACGAACGTTCTTGAATATCACAAAATCCCGTGATATCTTCAGGATGAACAGATATTTCATTGACATCGAATTTATCGCTCGATATTAAAATCATTGGAACTCAATATTGGTACACAAAATCAATGTACTTTTAATCTTGAACAAATGACCATCGGTAGTTCAATTGACTTGAGACTGGTACCATTACATTCGACTGTTCCAACAGTCTATGATTCATATAAAACGCCTTTCTGACATGATTTGCGACGTTACTTCCTCACTGAAAGTTGAAAAATTGTTGACGTTTTGTTGTTTCGAGAATTGTCAAATCGCATTCTCGAGAAACGCCTATCGACAAATTGAGTAAACTATCAAACAGATAACGGTTCTTGTTCTGATTAAGGTTATCTTTCTATGGAAGTGACCATCATATTTGACGTCTATTAAATTGTTGACAGCATTATAAGAAATGCACACTTTTCTGTTTTTGTTTGATTGGAATGTTATCAGCATATCTGACGTGGTTTAATATCGAATTATTGGTATCTGTGATTGTTTGTTCATTGTTCTGATTGAGGTTATGTTTCTATGGAAATGAGCATCATATTTGACGTCTGTTAAATTGTTCACAACATATAAGAAATGCACACTTTTCTATTTTTGTTTGATTGAAATGTTGGTTGCATATCTGACGCGGTTCAATATCGAATTATTGGTATCTGTTATTATTTTTTCATTGTTCTGATTGAGGTTATATTTCGATGGAAATGACCATCATAGTTGAAATCCATTAAATTTTTGATAACATATAGGAAATGCACACTTTTCTGTTTTTGTTTGATTGAAATGTTGGTTGTATATCTGACGTGGTTCAATATCGAATTATTGGTATCTGTTATTGTTTTTTCATTGTTCTGATTGAGGTTATTTTTCTATGGAGGTGACCATCATATTTAACGTCTATTCAATTGTTGACAACATTATAAGAAATGCACACTTTTCTGTTTTTGTTTGATTGAAATGTTGGTTGCATATCTGACGTGGTTCAATATCGAATTATTGGTATCTGTGATTGTTTTTTCATTTGTTCTGATTAAGGTTATGTTTCTATGGAAATGACCATCATAGTTGACGTCCATTAAATTTTTGATAACATATAAGAAATGCACACTTTTCTGTTTTTGTTTGATTGAAATGTTGGTTGCATATCTGACGTGGTTCAATATCGAATTATTGGTATCTGTGATTGTTTATTACATTGTTCAGATTAAGGTTATGCTAATAAATATGTTTTATCTACTTAATCGCGTTCAAATATTTGTTCGTTTTGACTGCTCGAATTTGAATATATTGAAAAAATGGAACATCAAATATATAAAAAGAAAAAATATATAGTTAACTTTTTTGAAATTGAAATAAATAAAATGAAACAATGTCCAGAAACTGCAACATTATATATGTATATATATATATATATATATATATATATATATATATATATATATATATATATATATATATTTAATTATAATTATATGTGTATTTCATTTTGAACGAAACAAGTCATCTGCAATATTCACATGAATCTAATTGATTTTCAGAGCAACCCCCAACATAATAGTGATATCGGCTTCAATGACGACGCTGGAATCGAGGGAAGCGGAAATGATGGTGAGGTGACCCATGACTTGGAGTCAAGCGGATCTGGCTTCGGACCAGACGATGAGGACACGCCCATAGTACCGAACATTACACCGAGTAAGTATCAGCATTTACTGCTTACTTTCCTTTTCCATCTTGAAACATTTGAAGGGTGAAATTAATAAATAAAGTTCACGTTAATGATAATGAGAGAATATATGTTACATTCAATGTAAAAATTGAATATTTATTCATTCAATTTTTCAAATTCAAACTTTATTGACTGTGTTGACTGTCTTTTTCCAGTCCTTTCATTATTTTATTGTAATTGCATAAGTAGACACAACTTAGGCGCGTTATACGAAAATGATGAGAGTGAAATTTTAAGATGCGCGCGCATCACTGGAACACAAAAGACACAAGTTTGCGCGCGCATCACCATGCACGATATTTCAACGCAGTTAATACAAAACTTGTGGTATAGTCCGTCCAGTCTAAGTTGGCGTGTACGTCACAGTCATGCGCAAATAACGACGCAAGTCTGCCTACCCAAATAAATAAAATTCGAAATGGTCAAAATTCATATCTGTCGTAAGTAATTTTCTGAAAAAGTAGTTATATGGTGATAGTGACATTTCGACAAATATACTGTTCTTAATATATCAAATCGTATGTATCTCTCAAGAAAAACTAACATTCCGAGTAATGAAAATAAGTTGAATGTTTGTTAAGTTGTCATTTAATTGAAAAGTTTGCAATGTTGTCGGACCCTCTCGACCAACGCGCCGGTAATCGGCATTTCACGTTTGACAGTCGCCGAGTAACCTAGAAGATTTTGTAATTAAGTTTGATTTATCGATCGATGAATATGGATTCCATATAGATAGACACTTCCGGTAGGGAATAATGGTCAATTTGAATTTACCGCTAAAAATCCCCGCCATGTCAAACATGCAAGATATCTCATTTTGTTGAAAATTGGGTTAGCTATTTAGATTTAAGATTATTTATTACGTCTGGCAACAGTGTTCACGATCGACGTCATATACAATTGGTGACGTACACGCCAACGGTCGCTGGACAGACTATATTATATTTTAGTTATCATAAGCATTTGATTGACTGTGTTGACTATCCGTTTCCAGTCCTTTTTTATTTTATTGTAAATAATTATTTGCATGCAATTAAAAACAATTTTTTAATGATGCCAAACAAGTACCTATAACTTCTCACGCGCGTATATAAGTACACACATCTTTTTTTAAATTATCGAAGAATTCTCCTTGTTCACTTTATGTAGTATATTAAATTGACCATGGCCAACTTGTATATTTTTCATGATTTGATCTCAGGTATCATTGAAACGGTCAACGACTCGAGAGGATTCCAAAGTTTTTCGAGAAAGATACTGAAGGGATATATCGAAAACTGAGTTGAAGACGGAAAGTTCATCCAATTCACATTTTCCGAATGTAAAATAGAAAAACCGATCAGTACGAATATTAAGCTACGTTTCCACCGGAGGAACAAAGAGAAACATTTTTGTTGCTGTTGCGTGTTTCTGATAATGTTCCCAAATGTTCCTAAATGTTCCTTAAAATTTCTTTATGTTTCGGCCAGTGGCGGATTTACCAGCAGGCTGAGTAGGCTGGAGCCTAGGGCAGAAATTTTACATACAATTATATAATAAGCCATTATGACTATTTTTACGATAATATATGTGTATGTATGTAAACCTCTTATAACTTTTGAACAGGTCAACCGATTGCAATGCAGTGCAATATGAAAAAGTTTAGATTTCCTGAGATTTGCAACCGATTTGGCCCAGTCGATTTTGAGAAAATGCAAAAATAAAATTTTCAACATTTTCTAGAAAATGTTTTTTTGAAATACCTCTCAGACTATCAAACCGATCAATTTCAAAATCTACACAGTTCTCTTCCTCATCGAACTGTGTCGATTGGCCCAAAGAGCATAAAAATCAGTTGTTCCATTCGGGAGATATCGTCGTCGAAAAATTTTTCTGAAATTCTGAAAAACGGTTGACCTTGCAGGCCGTCCCTGTAACTTCTCGCTATTTTTTGAGCTAGAAGCGGTTGCAAATCTACCCATTAGTTAATTTTTGAGCTAAAAAATGTGAATTTTAATACGTTTTTCGAGCTCTGTTCGGTTGAGAGAAGTTTTTCTTGCTTAAAACGGGTGAAAAATCATCTAAGATTCACCTTAAGCCTTAACGCTTCAGCCCTTTCGTGCATAGTCAGAACTAATGAACAAGATTTCATACGACGATCTAATTGATGATTTTGCGAGAAACAAAAATCGCACAAAAAGGTATTGTAAAACCCCGCCTTATTAGTAGTTCACAACCATACTAATTTTTACAGGAAACAGGTGGTGTAATTAGGACGATAGTGTACAAATCATAAAGTTACAATCTCATTGACACAAACTATAATTTATATGATTATGAATTAGGGTATCGAACTGTAGAGGTCGGTAGGGGCGGCAACAAATGTTGACTGTTTCTACTTGTCACCATTCAAGCTACGATTCCACTGGAGGAACATTTTTGTCGCTGTTGCGTGTTTCCGTAAATGTTCCAAAATGTTCCTTAAATTTCTTAATTTTTCGGCAACAAATATTGAATGTTCCTCTTGTCGCCGGTTTCCATTTTTAGCGGTAAACTTCAAACGAAACTAGGAAACATTTGTGAAAAAATCCGTGTTGCTGTCGCCTTGGAAACGTATCGAGAACGCAACTAGTAAACATTCCTGTCGCAGATTTTCAGTGTGCAGTGCACGAGAACAAATAAATATATAGCTACGTTTCCACCGGAGGAATATTTTTGTTGATGTTGCTTGTTTCCGTGAATGTTCCTTAAAATTTCTTCATGTTTCGGCAACAAATGTTGATTGTTTCTACTAAATAATATGCAACTATTGCAGGGCCGTGACCAGAGCTGCTTTCTAGAGGGGGCTGAACAAATTCTTGAGGGGGCTGGTTTTTTACATAGTACTCAAATAAATATACTTGAAAAAAAGATAGGAATATGCAGCTTCTTCTGTCTTTTTATCTAGAAGTGTATACTGAAAAACGAATATTATTTGAAAAACATTTTGGAAAAATAAAAAAATTTAATTTAATAAAAATAATAAATAAAAAATCTCTCCTAGAGAACTCTAAATGAATAAAACTAATAGAAATAAGAAATATTAAAAAGAAATAAAAATGTACTTTCATCATTAAATATAAACGTCATCCAATTCATTCGTGGAGAGGATATTTTCATTGATTAATTTTGTTAAATGTAAAATTCGAAATAAAATGATACCTAAAATGTTACATTCAGTTGTGAAAGTACCTATTATTGTTTTTCGGACGAGTAGGCAACATGTTGGGTGCACTATTTTTTCGTGCAGTTGCGAAAAGAATCATGATTGCGATTTTCGGCGACAAATTAGCAGCAAAACACGTATAAAATAACTCCTAGAATAAGTGAATTTTTCATGAAAAATACTTGTTACCAATGTTTCTCCGTTAACATGTCGCAACCACGGTTGCACTTTTGGGCGACAAATCACCGTCTAAAGTGCAACACGGCGCTGATAACTCTGGCAACCCTAATGGTATCCGCTCGTTTGTCGCTATTTCATTTTAGGATAAAAGCGTCAACATGTTCTTCGGGTTAAACAGTGCCGCAAATAAATAATTTCAAGTCAGTTTTACAATTAGGTAGATTTGTTTGTAACTAGGCTAGTTTTATGTTTTAACGCAGATATAAACATTTTTGGTTTGTAATAATTCTGGCATCTTTTCTAGAGGGGGCTCAGCCCCCTCTGGCGCCCCCTGGATACGGCCCTGAACTATTGACAATTCTAGTTGCTTCAGAAGAAGTTTACGTATGTTGCCATCAGTTTCTACAAGGAGAAACATTCAGAAACAAAAGGAAAAAAACTCAATTGGTGGAACTGTAGCTTTAAATCCGAATTTAAACTTACGCTCACTTATATCCTGCTAATAACGCAAATTAAAGACGACGCAATTCGAAACCTTCGAAGGTGTAGACCTGTTGAAGTTACATTTCCGTGCATGGGAATAATCGAAATAATTAACGCCGCCACTTATTGTTTTTTATTCATACGTCGCAGTGTGAAAATAAAAAAAAAATTCCGCGTTTTCGCGAACCTGTTGTAGCCGTTTAAATAAATCGTTTGTTCACGCTATTTTCCGTTTTTCTTTCAGAATTGAAGAACGATTCGAACAGGAAGCTCATCGTTGACGTTCCGACAAATTCGCTGGAAACGCCAGAGGCGAAAGATCCGAAGCCCGAGACCAATATTGATGAAACAAGCAACGTTCCTTCTGGAGCCGAGACAGAAGTTAAGAGCATGGATCCAAGGACGTCCTTTTTCGCCCAGCCCGGCATATTGGCAGGTGAGCATGTTTTCTGGTTTCTTTATAAGATGCAGTTTTGTTCGCTAGAAACTTCGGAGCAGCTTTTTCTTGTAATTTCTTCAAAACTTAGAATTAACTACTAGTTAAGGGAATTTTTCGAAAATTCTTTCGCGAGGTGTTGATTTTCCAAAGAATGTAATCGATTAGACCGTGAAAATGTTTCTGAAATCGTGTGAATAGGTTTTTATAGCAACATGAATACAGTGCAATTTTATCAACCATCAAATTGATTGGATTTAAGCTATTTGTAATTTTTATGTAATATGTTTCTTTGTATAAAAACATTATTGATATGCGGAAACGAATCTATTATACAGAACCAAAAATCTATCATTAAATAGAAAACGTTTTATTTTCTGCACTAAAAAGAATTTAAATTTTCGCCACTTTAAAGCTATGTTGCACGTTTATAAAAATAAAATCACTTTTATAAAATTTTTAATTTTTGTGTTATGTTTATATAAAAACATATTATTGTGATGCGGAAACAAATTTATCATAGGGAATTAACAAAGTATCATTGAATTGAGAATGTTTTATTTGCTCTACTGAAAAGAATTTAAATTTTCACCACTTCAAAGCTTTTTTGCAAGTTTATAAACTATAAAAAATTAATTCGAATAAAGTGACGCATAACGAAAATTTTATAAAATTTTTAATTTTTGTGCGATATGTTTCTTTGTATATAAACATATTATTTTGATGTGGAAACGAATTTATTCAAGAAAACCAACGATTTATCATTAAATAGAGAATGTTTTAGTTGCTCTACTGAGAAGAATTTAAATTTTCGCAACTTTAAAGCTTTTCGCACGTTTATGAAAATTAATTCGAGTAAAGTGACGAATTACGAAAGTTTTATAAAATTTTTGATTTTTGTGTGATACATCTATCTTTAAATAGAAAATGTTTTATTTGGTCTACTAAAAAGAATTTAAATTTTCACCACTTCAAAGCTTTTTTGCACGTTTATAGAAATTAATTCGATTAAAGTGACGAATAACGAAACTTTAATAAAATTTTAAATTTTTGTGTGATATGTTTCTTTATATAAAAACAAATTATTTTGATGGGGGAACGAATTTATGCAAGAAAAACAACGATATATCATTAAATAGAAAATGTTTTATTTGCTCTACTGAAAAGAATTAAAATTTTCACCACTTTGAAGCTATTTTGCACGTTCATAAAAATAAATTCAAATAAAGTGACATCTTTTATAAAATTTTCAATTTTTGTGTTATGTTTCTTCATATAAAAACATATTGTTGTTATGCGAAAACGAGTTTATTATAGAGAACCAACAATCTACCATTAAATAGAAAATGATTTATTTGCTCTACAAAAAAGAATTCAAATTTCCAACAATTAGAAGCTATTTTGGACGTTTATAAAAATAAATTCAAACAAAGTGACATATTTAGAAACTTTTATAAAATTTGTAATTTTTGTGTGATATGTTTCTTTGTATAAAAACATATTTTGTTTCCGACGAGAATTCATTTTAGAGAACCAACAATCTATCATTAAATAGAAAGTGTTTTATTTTCTCTACTGAAAATAATTTAAATTTTCACCACCTTGAGCTATTTTGTACGTTTATAAAAATAAATTGAATTAAAGTGACATATCACGAAACTTATATTTTTGTGTTATATCTTTCTCTGTATAAAAACATATTTTGATGCGGAAGCGAATTCATTATAGATTACCAACAATTTATTATTAAATAGATAACATTTTATTTGCTCTATTCAAACCACTAGATCTATTTTGCCCGTTTATCAAATCATAATAAAGTCAAATAAAGTGACATATTACCAAACTTCTTCATATAATATTAGGAGGTTCATTTACTATTTAAGATTGAGAAATTTCCATGATATTCATGGAAAGCCTCATATGAAATAATTGCTAAGTGTTTCCTTAATTTTCATTATGTATTGATTATACATAAAAATCCGGAAATAATGCACTATAAAATCATTAACTGTTTTCTCAATATAATTATGTTTATTCAATATTTATTTTAATGAAAATTCCACTGCACATAATTTAACCCAGAAGACATATTTTGGTATTATATTATTATAACTGAAACAGGTCGTTATCATTAATATCAAGTAGTATCATTGGAATATTTTTGTCCACACCTTAAATGAATTTAACTTTTATTTTTGAATGTATACTACATGACAGTGTACAATACGCCAATACGTATACTGCTGACCTTGAGAGTGGGTACTGTGACTTACTGTTCCACATTTTCAGGCCTAGTTGTATCAAGTGTATTTCAAGTAGTTTCTATTTTTATAAAACCCATCAAGAGAGAACAATATTTTAGACCCAATTAATCTACTTAAACTTTTATTTTTTAGCAATCTCGACTTTTAAAATTCAGAAAATCAGGTACTTATTACCATATTTTTCAAATGTAAACAAGTGGTTTGCTTGTTACTATAAGTTGCTCTTCATTAACTTGTACATTATCGATTATGTATTATACATTATTGAATAATAGAATAAATTATTCACATTTTCATTTCACATTGAGTGAATTAAGAGCACATATAATTAAGATGCGTGATAAAGCTCTGAAATGTGGTATGAGAAATTCGAACTACAGACTTTCTTCAAATGATATATCCGACACAGATCTCTAAATGAGGCTGTTACGTGAAGTTGTAGAAGATTCTATTAAACGTTGACTCAGATTGTAAGTAATTTAATCAGTGATTACCGAGTGGCCGCATCTTTACATGAGGAAATTAAAATTACAGTGCAATTCGATCAGATTTTCTTGGAACGCTACGATTCGATTTTTCTACGATATGATAATTTTCTAGGTTGTTATGTAAAAATTGATCGTTGGATTCATGAAACTGAGGTGAATTTTGTTTGTCATCAATGTTTAATTTAAAAGCTATCTATCGACTGAAATTTTTTAACGTATCATGCACACTTATTAAACAATATGTCGAATAGTTATTGAAATTGAAGTCATAATCAATGTGGAATTTATTCAGTATTATTGATAACAATTAGTTAATTCCATTACTATTAGTTAATTCCATTACTATTATTATCAATAATTTTTAGGTTAATATCAACCTTCTATGTTTGAAACATGGGCTGTAAATTCATATGTAGGTAACAGTTTATATTTTTGATGTAGCAGAAATAAATCGTGTTTAACACGTAATGAATTATTATTTAATATATCATCAGGACCATTATCTGAAAAACAGAAAATTATCGTATCATTCTCCTGCAAGAGTTGGCTTCATGAAGTTCAAATCGACATCTAGAATTATATTCACTCATCCTTAAGTGTGGAAAATGTTAATAATATCGAGATGGCCACTGCCATGGATTAAAGTTATATACAGGCTGTTTCGGTTTTATTAGATACTTGTCAGTAACGCATATCAATCGATATATTTATATTATATATGCATATATATATATATATATATATATATATATATATATATATATATATATATATATATATATATATATATATATATATATATATATATATATATCTATATATTTATATATGCTGTATATATAAGAGTATGGTAATGATGAGTTGTATATTTGTAGAATGCAAAGGAGGTTTTAAATCAAAATTTTAGAACTCAAAACAGAGTAGATGTGACATTCACAAAATTCACAGATCAAAATTATTTAAATCACTTTATCTATTCATTCATAAAAGACAGTCGCTTAACTCAGATTCTGAAATATTGTATATGAAAAATAAGGAATTGCAGTTAGATTTTTCAGAATCCATACAGATCTCTGATCCTACTGCTAAGCCTCATCAGAACTAGCGGGTTCTTATAGAATTTGATTTGCTCTGAAAAAAGTACATCTCTATTATTCAGGCAATGAGTTTAGCTACTGTATATGTTCGAGAAATGCTACTATGTGCTTATAACCTGAACAACTCCGATGACAGTGCAGACGATGCAACATTTTTGGGGGTACGTCTGGATTCAAAGCTACAATGGGGCCCTCATATAAATGAGGTTGCCAAAAAGCTGTCCAAGAGCATCTTTGTGATCCGAAACCTTAGGATGTGTGTCTCTCCTGGTATACTGAGAGCTGCCTATTTTGCCATCTTTCAGTCCCACATATCTTATGCCATTCTTGCATGGGGCCACTCACCTGAGGCCCGAAGACTTTTTGCTATGCAAAGAAGGGTTATCAGATCGATGGCCGGCCTTGGCTATAGGGATGACTGCAGGGCAGCTTTCACCGAGCTGGGTGTGCTCACACTACCATCTCTATACATTTTTGAAAATCTAATGCACATAAAGCATAACATTGCCTCATACCAAACTCACAAAGACGTCCACAGTTATAATACTCGCGCAAAAAATAACCTGATGCCTCTCTGCTGGCGTTTGAGAAGGTGTCAAGACGGTCCAGGTTTTTGGGGTAGGAAATTCTTTAATGTTTTACCTCGGGAACTTAAAGATCTACAGCCAAATATATTTTATAATAGGGTTAAACAAATATTAATAAAAAAAGTTTTCTATTCCACAGAGGAGTTTTTAAATTGTTCGTTTTAAGTGTGATTTTTCCAGTTCAATCTTAAGAGATTTTAATTTAAATTTTAACTTTGTTTTATGTACTGTATTTAGGCAGGAATTGCACTTTGAGCTGTATGTTTGTCTAATTTATTTTGACGAGTGTAAGCATTTTATGTAATCAACACAAAAATAAAGAAATAGCATCTGAAGATGGTCGAAATTTCACCGAAACCTTTATCGTGCATAATGAACGTTTCAGATATGTTATGGGAATTGGTATTGATATTTCGTTGTGTATTGATATGTGTTTACTATTGACATTTCTATTATGTTTCAGCTGTCATCGGTGGAGCAGTGGTGGGACTTCTGTGTGCAATCTTAGTGGTGATGTTTATCGTTTATAGAATGCGCAAAAAGGATGAAGGATCTTATTCTCTGGGCGAGCCGAAGCCGTCTCCGAACGCAAATACCTACAACCGGGGCAATGAGAAGGAATTCTACGCCTGAAAATAGTGTTAAAACGGAAAGGATTCAACTTGACTATGCGCAGTGAAGTTAGACAGTTGAACAAGCTACATGGACTGAATCTCTGCTTTTAGTGCTTCTTCATTATCAAATTGTACCGAGATACTAAAAAGCGCACATACCCAAATGAAAGTATATTAAAACATAGACGACATTTTGAAATTGTACGTAATAATGTTTTTCGATGTTCATGCCTAGTAATGTTTTAAGACAAATTTTGAATGGATACTGAAAAGATTCGGTCTAAATTTCAATGCCAAAAACTGCCAACAGTGTTGAGTGACATTTCGAAATGTGTAGGTATTTGATGAATAGCTCACTGCTTGGAGAATTGTCATAGTATTCATTTTTTCCGAGAGAGTCCGCATTATACTATCTAAGAGTCTAGGGGCCCAGCCTAGGAAACTCGTAGCATAGCACTTTTCAATTTATCAATGCTTTCGAAACAGGTACTAACTTAATCTAATGCATAAATTACCTTTCTTGATATTGGCCGGCAAGTCCTAGGGTGGAAACCTAACCTACATGTGTATATATTTGATGTATCAAAACTGAAACAGCTGAATGTTTTTCGTCCATTTTTAATCTTTGGGTGTATAGTACAAACATTGTTTTTATTATTTCTTTTATAACTTTACGACTGTAATTGATGTTTTTTCGTACTATATGCCCAAACTATACTTAACAGTATCTATTTATAGTAATAAATGAAAGTAATAATTAAAACGAATAATTAAGTGGAGAACTTTTCCAGGCCCATTCAGCCAACTGGATGCATATCTTTCGAATTCCCTGGGCATGATGACCGCATTTTTCGATAGCATTGAATTCAAGCTCTGTCAATTGTATTCCAATAATTGCATTCATGAAAAATTTTTCGCGATAGGCATTCTGTTGTTGGCTGCTTTTCAAATATGGAAGAAGTACAATCACTGTGCAAGATTTAGGGACAGCGCAATAGAACTTTTGCTGCTCACAGTGAAGGATTGCTTTAATGGGGGATCGTAGCAGCTATCATTTCTTTTTTTCTAGTATTTGAACGATAATTCATAGCCATTTATGAAGTTTTGTCTTCAGATACTTTCGAACACAACTCAACGAAAATATCGTCTTTTATTCAAGCAATTTTTTGAATCTGAAAGTTTCATCTTTATGAATTTCCAATGAATTCAACATAATTTCCATTTTGATTTATTTTTCTCATTTTCTCTTGAAAAATTATCGAGGGCAGCTATAATACTTCAATAGTGTTCGTCCAATCGATTTCATAATTCTATCAAAAATTTTTTTTTTTCGATACGAATGAATTTCATTATGAGAATTCTGCCTAAGATTGAATTTCAATGAGAAAACTATGTAATTCATCTTGTTAATTTTTATAGTGTGAACCCTATAATGTAGTTTCCAGAAATAAGTCGTATTTTGAACTAGCACTTTTGTCTAGTGCTATTGTATTTTCTTGTGGCTGCTTGTACTGATAATGATGATATTTAAATATGTTCTGACACACATTCTAATTCTCGAAAGTGTGAATCAGATCCAACATTTTTCGAGATATCGACTATATCAAATTATTCGTGGAACATACATTTTTGTGAGAAGGCTTGGAGAGGATGGAAAAACAGTTTAATTTCGGTAGATTTTTTAATTGATGTTAAAATTTACGGGACTCAATAATGCAAATATACGTAGATTTTTAATTCTCATATAAACATATCTTCTTTCTTAGTCTCTTGTTTGATACTTCATTTTCTACTACTTTTTCTAGATTCCAGACATTTTATGCAATTGAAAATCAGCCGATCTCATGTTTTATTGTTTTCATTCTTTGTTCCCTTGAATTTAATATACATCGCCATTGATACTGCAAAAAATATGGGCCTTGTCGAAAACCTTCCAATTATATGGGAGCAGACATGTCAAACAGCATTTTAAATCTACTTTCTATTTTAGGCATTTTATAGCTCTATAGGTCCGTCTGGATTCTATACAAATAGCGAGCAAAGCATTATCTTCTATTTATATTTCCTGGTGCTTTGCTTCCTATATTTTAATTGTTATTAGTGAGGAACTAATGGAGCAACTATTTATTTAATTTTTACTTTTACTCGGGAATATTTTGTTATATTTTGAATTATGAACAATTATATACTTCTAATTCAGTAACATTTTTTATTATATATGTAGGTCTGTTCAGACTCAATTGTATAGTAATAAATTAGAAATGTAAAATCCGGTTGTAAATAAACAAACCCAAGACAATTTTCTTGTTTTACGAATACCTGTTC
Source organism: Cynegetis impunctata (assembly GCA_030704885.1). Taxonomy (NCBI): domain Eukaryota; kingdom Metazoa; phylum Arthropoda; class Insecta; order Coleoptera; family Coccinellidae; genus Cynegetis; species Cynegetis impunctata. Next base: position 2,785,267 of record JARQZK010000001.1, read on the forward strand.
ACCTCTTTTGCGACATTTCGTGGTATTAATTTCGTGAATGCGGAAGAATTTTGTAATGAGAAATAGTGAGAAGCAAGCCCAATGCAATTAATTCTGTAGAATATTCCAGTTTTTTATTGATGTTTACTAATTTAGCAGTGTTTAAAATTAATATCAGAAATGTTAATATTTTTTTATTTATCTTTATTCACTGGGTAAGCCCCATACATTAAAAATTACAATGTGTTTATGGCTAGAAGCCTACAAAAATACAAACTTGATTACATAAAAAAATATTAAGTTATTCAATTCATTCATATTTTAACAATCATTTTGATAAATTTTTTATGTTGTACAACGAAAGTGTGTTTGGATCAAACCAGTCTACGATTTTATTACATAACATAAATATTCTATCAATAATTCTCTCTTTATCCCCCCGACGACAATTGTTAGGTTGACATACATAAAAATTAAATTGACTCAATATTTCAGGTACATCAATCAAATTGACCAAAATTTTATACCCAAAGATCACATCAGCTCTATCCATAGCCAGGCCCGTATGCAGAAATTCGTTTCGGGGGGGGGCTCAAAGACGAAAATCACTCAAAAATGTGGACTTATTTGAATAAATTCAGGGTAAGGCGAATCACACATCAATCTCAAATCAGTACGTGACGTTTAATCTATTATTGTGCAAGAAAAAGATGCAGTACAAGGTGTACAATAAACAGCTACTATGATGTTTCAAAGAAGTTTCAGCTTGGATTGAACACAAACCCATGACACTCACGTGCAGTGATTCATTTGTTTTTGTTCGATGAGTCCAACATAAGAAGCTAAAAATCCCTAGATCTTGATCAGAATCGATTCGTACAATTGAACTATATTGTTCAATGCTGCCACATGTGAGATGTAAAAAGTCGTGTTACTGAACATGGCAGGCAGGCTTTTCATAATTTAAAAATATAAGGATACGTTCGATTGACACCATACGTGCTTTCCGTCGACTAAAAAATCAAACTTCAAAGAATAAAAAATTCTATACTGAAGACTTTTCTGTGAAGAACATCGAATGGAAAAAAATTTCAAATTTTGGGATTTCGGGATTTCGTATCCCCTGGATACGTGCCTGTCCATAGATGATTCAAAATTTGAGATTTGGAATCTCTGATAAAGGGGAACTAAATTGTGATCTGTAAACGGAATTCTCATTCCAGTTCTATACCCTGCATATCTAATAAATACTCTATTGAGAGATTCCAACTTTTTTATCTCTCCCTTATCTTTGGGTCTCCAAATAGGAGAAGCATACATAACTGTTGAATACACAAAGGAGAAATAAAGTTTTCTAAATGTTTCAATGTTGTTAAACTTATTCGTAAACCTCTTAAGAAAATAGATTTTCTTTTGACCTTTTAGAAAAGTAAATTCGTAGTGCCGCTTAAAAGATAATTTGTCATCAAAAATTACACCTAAATCTTTCGTAAAATTCACTTGATTTATAAGTTCATTACTAAGAGAATATGAAAGAAGCCAAATAGATCGTGATCTACCAAACCTAATGTGGAAGCATTTATTTACGTTGATATTCAATCCATTAGCTACACACCAATTATTAAAGCTATTTATGTCATATTGCAATTTATCCATATCCATATATAGTGATTTCTCTAAAAATCTTTGCATCATCAGCGAACAACAAAATTTTACTATATAGGATTTGATCTATCACATCATTAATAAAAATGAGGAAGAATAAAGGGGCCAAATGAGTCCCCTGTCCTACTCCCGAAAGAACAATGATTGAAAAAGAGTAGACATTCCCGATTTTTACTATTTGTTTTCTATCATGAAGATAAGATGAAACCCATCGAAGGAGACTACCACTCATGCCATAGGCATATACATAGTCTTCGGAGTAAAAGTTCCAAATTTACTAGATCAAACGCTCTCGAAAGATCTGTATAAATAGAATCTACCACATAGCCAGAGTTTAGTTGCTTTATTAATTTCGTGAACGCGAAAGAATTTTGTAATAAGAAATAGTGAGAAGCAAGCCCTATGCAATTAATTCTGTAGAATATTCCAGTTTTTTATTGATGTTCACTAATTTAGCAGCGTTTAAAATTAATATCAGAAATGTTAATATTATTCATAATGCATCAATTTTTAATCAATAATATGCTGATGAATATACATCATATAACCATTAAAGTAGGTATTGAGAGGATTTTTGAAGTGAAGGTCTGCAAGATGTTCAGCAAGACCAAACGTAGGTTCTTCCTCCATACTCTGAATCGCTTATTCTAGAAACCGTTTTGGTTTCAGAGCATTTCAAGATGGCTGACAAATATGTTTCTAGCAGAAACTGAGAATTGTACAATGCTTAGTATTTGTAATGGACTCGACATAAACTTCATTTTCAAATTATTAATTTAAAAAGTTTCTAGTTATTGATGGAATTTTGTAACCTGGCTCAACAACTTTTCATTAAATTAACTAGAAATTATGTAGGTTCATTTTATATTCTGTTTATTATTCATTAAATTATTTTCAAATATTTAATATTTGAAAAATATTTAATTAGAAGGGTGAAAAACAACTTACTTTAAGTAATTTCCTAATTTCGATTCTTGGAGGTCAGACATACATTTACATCTTGATGAAAGTGATGACATTTTTCTTGTTTGTGGTTTGTTTGCCCATCTGAAAATTGAACACGATTTGAATGAAAGTTATGGCATTTTTATTGTTCGTTATTTATTTGCTCCTCTGGAAGTTGAACACCCAAATAGGTGTTCTTGAACTTGAAAATACAAAACTTGTTAGCATTACTAAAGCTTACATTAGTATTAGTGCCTCAGCAGTTCTTTTTCTTATAAAAAGTACTCTTTCAAATATAAGGCTGCAAAGTCTTCCATTTGTGACGTATTTTTTTATATATAAAATGGTAGGAATGATTTCTTGTGATTTTGAGATCATTAAGCTTTAAAATTACATATAATTTCTATTAACTCTTTCTAATAAAGTTCCTTAGCCTCATTGCGTCGTCAAAGTTTAATATTGATTAAGTTCATATCGCATAGCAGAAGTGACTGAACAATATTTTTCAAGCATGCCAGACTTAGAGCAACACAATATCTTATTTTTGTTTCAACCACCATATTAATCAATGAAGTTTGTAGTGACCAGAATGTATATTGTATACATTTTCAAATTTCAAGTGCCGCCTCAAGAGCTATAGCATTAAGCTATAGCGTTTTTAAGGAATCGCTATTAGCATTAATGCACTGGCATCTTATCCCCATCAGTTCAAATTTATACTTAAAAAGTTCTTTAAAAATTTAAAATAAACTGAAGATTTAACATTGGCTGGGAAACTATTTGCATTCAAATAGGTTGTGGTTGTTTTTAATAACGGTATATGACTATCTCCTTCACAGTCATGACTTTAAATGAAGAAAAGTTTGAAACAGAGGACATCACTAATCTGAACTTTCATTTCAGGAAAAGATCTGGCAAAAATTGGAATAAGTTGTTCCTACCAAATCATTCTCACACATTACCGATTATTGATATTGCACTTCTTACAATAAGACTCATTTTAGACATAGTAAGAAGGTAAAAAAAGAAAAGACACAGGTTTCCATCCCCCCTCTAGTATGTGTGAGGGAGGCGTGTTGCTCGAGTTATGGGTAGGAAATTTGAAAGCAGTGACTTAGGTACCTACGCCATAAAAAAACGACTGAGAAAAACTCGTGGCAGACTAGTCCTCGGAATTTGAACCTGTGATCTTCCGAATACTAGTCAGCGTACCTAAACACTTGGCTAACTAGCTCGGTTGGCCTAGTAGTTAACTATAGCATATTTATATTCTAAAACAGAGGAGTATGGATGTTGAAACCAAGCTTACAAGTGGTATATTTCTCTTTCTAGGTGATAAACTGTTTTGACAGAACTAATGGCCAATGTATTATTCCTCATAAATGTTTGATCTACATGTTTCAGGATTCTAGATTTATAGAAACAGCTTTGGCGATAAACTATCTCGAAATTTTCAAGATTGAATTATTCATGTATATTATGACTTCTGCATAATATACATGAAAGAAATACAAGAAAACTGCTGAAAACAACAGAAAATTCTGGTATTCACGGTTTCGACAAGTTTAATCTTGATTTTAATATGGTCATGGTTATTGAGGAATTTGGCTATAAATTACCAGTTGCTGCATGTTTCATGTTTTCTAATAAAAATGATACTCTCATGTATGAAATATTCTTTGGTTGTATGAATCATGGTGGTATATATTCTAAAGTCATGTCTGGTCTAACAACCAAGCTAGTTAGTCGAGTACTTAGCGTACGCTGGCTAGTATTTGGGAAGTCTCGGGTTCAAACCCCGGGGCCGGATGGTCTGCCATGAGTTTTTTTCAGAGGTTTCCTCATGGTAATGTAAGTCACTGCTTGCAAACTTATAAGGCGAATGCTGGGCCAGTATTAATCCTCTGAACCCTACCCACACTTTCTATGTTCCATAAATATCCCGTCTCACCTATCCTTAATGCACTCTTGTACATACAAGTGTATCCGCTGATCTGGCCGAAGGAGTTAATCCCAAACTCAAGCTGCCCGCCTCTCTGACACATACTTCAGGGAGGAATGAAACACGTGTGTTTCCTTTCCTGCCCGATAATGGCCTAGTGACCGAAATTGCAATCGCAGTTTTATATTTTTCAAAGTATTTTTGTGACAACAAACGTGGTAAATTCAAGTTTTGTTTTTGCTCAAAATGTTAAATCATCACGTAGTACCGACGGATTCCATCAACTATCTACTTTATTCACCTCACAGAAGTGAAACCGATAAAATACATCTCAATGAAGATGACACCATCTATTTTGGTCTTCGTTTATAAATTTTAAACAATTAGTATGAGTAATTATTAGATCTTCCAGAAGTAACAAACGATGAATCGGCAATGTACTGATGGGATACGAATTCTTCGAATACTATCTATTACCAAGCTATTTTCTGATAGTATTCTCATCGAAAGCAAATATTGGCTAAGGCTCTGCAAATATTCGAATATAATAAATATTAGTTTGAACCTAATGCTAAATGACGTCATATGTTTTTCTTTATGGAAACGTTTTTAGTTTACTCAATATCTCGATAAAAAGATGAATCAAGAATTGTTGTTGCTTCTAATATAGAAAACACGCTAGATACTTTGCAAATAAATGCTGAACACAAGTGATAATTCGAAAAAAAACATCATATACTAGTAACAAGAAAATCGTCCAAGTGAGAGTCGGACTCGCGCACGAAGGGTTCCGTACCACTGACTATGCCCAACAACACCGAGAATTAAGGACCAGGGACTCTGACGTCAGAGCCTCGTGACGTAGGCATAGCGAGGTACATTCGAATTCAGCTTCCACCGGATTCAAATATTTATTTTATTTTAATTTTATTATTTATCATCAAGGTAAAAATACAACTGAGTATTTTGTGACTATTTCAAGTTGATATCGAGCAATAATGGCTCTGAAGGAGTTAATCCCAAACTCAAGCTGCCCGCCTTCCTGACACGTACTTCAGGGATGAATGAAACACGAGTGTTTCATTTCCTTTCCTTTTCCAGGTCTAACAAAATATATTATGTTTTGTTCTGCATCATAGAGAATGAAAAGCCCAACAGCTTATGTTATTCATGACCTATACATCGAACTTGGGGTTTATTTATTATTATTTGTTATTTCTATTATCATTATTTATTTATTTATCACATCTGCATCATGGAGAATGAAGTGCCTAACAGCTTATGTTGTTCATGGCCCCTACATTGAACTAGGTGTTTATTTAAGAGAAACTGTTAAGAGATATAAGAGAAGAAATTTATCCTACAAAATACTTTACTTGAAGCCACCCTTGAAAGAATACTTGATTCTGCCTTAAGGTTTCTTGTTAAGAATACCGAAAAAAGACATAATGTGACGTATTAAAGTACCTACTAATTATTTTAATAATTTTCAGATGTGTGAATAATAATAGTTATTAGCTTTATTGCACATGATCAAACTACAAAGATCAGTACAAAAGTTGGAGTTCAGCCAACGCTGTTCTACAACAATCGAATATCTTTATTGACTAATAATAACTGCATGTTCCTGAATTATTTCTTATATGACTCGAGTTTAAAGAAAAAAGAGTTATAATATTTTTCAAATCATATATCAAGTAAGTTTAGGTGTTTTAGATTTAAAGATTTTTTTCTGCATGCAATCTTCATTTCCATGAAGTTATGATCTGTTTCTACTCATGCTCTGTAATTAATTGAGTTATTAAATGTTTACAATAGTGTTCATGTATTATCCCTATAAGAATATATTAATGAATTAAGTGATTATGTGAGGATCTGTTATAATTATGCATTTTAGGTTCTATAAAATATGAACAAGGCTGTTAAATACCTTGAAAGGAAAATATCTGTTTGAAAAGCTATGGACAAAATAGTGTCCAATATTGATAAAATGACCAAACGTATGAATAGTTGTGATATACAGGACATTCATAAACGTCATAGAATAGATTGAGCATAATATATGAAAATCCTTAAGGAAGCAATAATCTGGACAATGTAGTTGAAGGATATTTATTACATTGGTATTAGAATAGATCCACCCACGGGGAGTAATAAATTGGGAATATATAAAAGCCAGTACAAAAAAACTCTGGAACGTCAAAATGAATCAACAACTAGAAATATGATGGAATTTTAACAGAAAACCTGATGATTATTTGTTTGTATTATGAAAAGTAAATAATATTTCAGGTACTTTGATAAAAGTAAATACACCTATGAACAAAAATTCAGAATGTTTATTTGGATATTGTGTGAAACTATATAATTCGTGAGTGAAGTATTCAAATAAACAAATGTTTTTTTTTCGGATAGCTGTTCCAGATGCTCATAACAAATCCTTCACGAATTTGTTGAAAGGCTGATATATAATAAGATTGAATTTTTGAAACCGTTTGGATAAAGGACTAATTTTGATGAATATCATCATAGCTACGCATTAAGAGTACTTTGGATATTTGGCAATATCGGGGCAAGCAGTTCCAACCTTTGAATATGAAAATAATATTTCAACCAATGCTCTGGCTATAAAATATTTCTCAGATATCACCAAAAAATGCAATTATGGCAGGGCCGAACTGTACCATTTTGATAGTACCCTTAAATTTTCAGAATAATGTTTATGTCTGGAAAAGTTGAATGAATACTTACCCAGTTGTATGGATGGTCGTGTAATCTGCAGTATCTATATTCCATCAGAACTGGAAGCAGAAACGACGATCTAATAAGTCTCTAGTTAGATGATTAATGCCTGGAGAATAAAATTCATTTGCTTTGTGGATGCCCAAATAGAAAATTCGAGGAAAAGATACTGTGTTTGGTATAATTGTTCAGTTTACTTAATTTTCATACAGTCAATATCTTAAAAAAATGAGTTTATAGAGAAACTATATCGCAAACCTCTGATGTTATGCACACATTTCCAATGAAAAATTTCGTAATTGACATAATGGCTCACAATTCAAAATAATTCGAATTTTCCATATCAGTCATTTCCTCAACTAATAAAAATAAGTGCTTTGACTTTCTGGTTTTTTCCTCCATATGCAAGTAAGAAAGAAGGTTTTCTAACATAATATTCATATTATAATCCACGGTCGATATAATTAATACTTTTTAATTTCTATAATTGTAGCAGCTATAGCACGTTTCATTAATATATCTAGAATACAGATTTTTTTATGTTAGATACATGTCCGTCACTTTATGTAGTGAATATCTATTTTTTATATTTCAGTTAAGTACCTTGAATGAGGGGTATGAATGTAATGGGCTACAGATAAATAGCAGTTAACTATTATTTTACGCCATTAAAATTTGAGCAATAAATTGTACAAATTTATTCCTATGAAATTCACCTTCTTTTATGGAATATACATGTATATAACACGTTTTTAAATTACTTGACATAATACACGTATATTATTCAAATTTCTGGGAATCGTGACTTCTATTTATAAATTTCATCGAATACAAATAAAGTGTGAATTGAATGTTAAGAATTTTCATTTTTTTACCGAACGGAATTGCTCTGCTTTTAGGCGCATTGCATAGATTCAAAATGAAATCACCGACCAATGAATTCAACAGTGGTTGCTTGATTTACTTTAGAGCTGATTGTTTGAAAATTAAAATATGAAAACTTAGGAAAATGCAATTTGAAATTAGACGTTTACCGCAGTTTGTCAGGCATGAACAATAATATTAGTAATTTAGTACAATCATTTATCCTCAATTCAATGCAATCATGGTTCTAAAGGAAATAAATGCGATTGCTAAAATACATTCCATTTAAGCATATCTCACTAATTTCAATTTTCAACATGCTATCCAATGTATCAACTGAAAAGTAGAAACCTTGTGTCTAGGTGTCGCCATCTATTCAAAGTAATCAAAATACTCCTATTAAATTAAAGTGTTGACTACTTTGTTACTTCCAATACAAACAAAAATATAAGGAGCGGCCATCTATCCCAAATAATCGCAACTCTTATTTCATTAAAATGTTATCTACTTTGTTACTTCGGATATAACCGAATACGAAAACGAGTCGCTGTCTATCCAAAATAATTGCAACTCCTATTACATTCAAATGATATCCACTTTGTTACTTGGGTAGAACTATATAAATATATTTATATATTTGGAAAAAACGCATTACTTACATATTAAGTTTACTGAATATCAATAAAAGTAGAATTATATTTATGGCTTTGTTTTTTCATTTCGAATAAGTGACTATCTTTCATTCGAAATGTGTAAAGTTAAACAGATATATATAGGCTCTTGCACCGTATATTTCAAACTAAGTTTAATGATAAACCGAGTTTAATTTGACATTTTCGCTTGTCAAATTAAACTCGGTTTATCATTAAACTTAGTTTAATAATATACGGTGCAAGAGCCTAATAATAATGAATATCCTGCATTCCTAAATAATTTAAAAGCTACAATATCAGTTCTATTATTACTTATATTTCAACTGAGAATTGTTTTTACTGATGGTGTAAGAGTGTAAGAAAACATTCATTTAGATGAAATTAGAAGCTCTAGTTACTTATCACAGAAACACACAGATAGAATATACTCGTTGTAAAATTATGTTAATTAATAATAGGTAATACTTTTTTTTCGTTTAGTTAAGATTATTATCAAACATAATAACACACCTGGTTTTAATTTCTTCAAAGGTTTCCTCACATGTTTTCAAAATATTAAGTTGATTTTTTCAACTTTTCCAATATTTAAAATGGGATGAAGATACATTTCGCTCAAATGTTTTTTGAAACGACCGCATCTAACAGCCGCCACTGACCAGTTGTTATAGTTGTTCAGCAAGTTTCATTATTCGCGAGCAAATTAAATAAGATTCAAGAAAATCCTTGCCAAGCAGGTAATCGATTTTGGGTAGGTAGTTTTGGATTAATATTTTGTGCTACTTTAGATGAATCGCTGTGTATGTAATAATTACGTAAAAAGTGCCACATTCTTTTTCGTATTCTGATACGCCGTCCGCTATTACAGACGTGCCCGATTTCACTTTTAGTTTCATTTTCACATGCGAAAGTATTTCTAAATCGAATTCTTGCCGTAGATAGAAGCATCCATTCATTATACTGGAGGCACGCATTAACCATTTTTCAAGTTAGAAAAATTCGATTATATTTTCTGTAGCGTGAAACAGATTCAGTGCCATCTAGAAAAATTAATAGAACCCAGCCAATTGTGAATAATTATTGTTTCTATTGAAATGAAAATAACGTTCTAATTCTACAACTATTTCTACATTTACTATGTACAAACTGTAGGACTAGGACAAGATCATGACATTTAGTTAACAGTGAAAGTTTCGTTTATTATTGCATCCACTTCATCAATATCAGAACAAAAAAAAAAGCTTTGTCAATAAAATGTATTATTTTAAGACAATAAAGCATATTTGATTTGATTATCGCTGTCAGTAATACACACATGTCAAATTTGTGAGGACCGAATAATGACATTCAGTTTTCTGACAACGTTTCGTTTGTTATTGTATGAACTTCTTCAAGGCATAGCGATGAGAAATTTCTTCTCTTCCCCCACCTTACCAGTTCTTCATGGTTATTTATAATATCGTTGAAATGACGTTTCCATTTTTTGAGTAAAGCTTAGTCAAACTTGTTCGGTTTTAATGATTATCAGAACGAAAACAGTGGCATCAATTTATTAAGAACAATAACGGAACTGTCGAATAAAGAAAGGATAATGTCATTCAGTGTTACGCCAACGTTTCGTTTTTTTTTCGATTAAATAAATAATTTACTTCTTTTTAGTTCGTTTCAATATTAAGCGTGTTTTTTAGTTTCTTTTAAACTAGAATTTGTACCATTCGAATCGATTCTCGACGTGATGGACGTCTCTCGAAAAATATGACCTTTGTAACGGTGCTCATACATTTTTTCGTTCTATGCCAACGAAATCTATACTTTATAATTTATAATTGACATGTGACAGTTGTTGTTAATAATAATAAGGAGTTTATTGAAATTGTCCACATAAAGTGATCAAAATAGCGAGGCGACGAAGTTTAGCAAGGTTATTATTACTCAACCTCAAATTATAAAAAATAAAACGAAGATACAAAATAAAAATTGAAAAGATATAAAATTAATAATTGATAGAATAAAATAACCAAATGTAAAATGAAATACAAACAAATATAGAACCAGATATGAAATAAAATAGAAATGAATCGCAAATTATTAGGTATTAATGAGAATGTAAACATTAGATATGAATTGACAATAAACAAATTGAAGTTAATGCACTGACCCATAACAAAATCTAAACAGTCATCTGAGCAGATAGGAGTCTTGAACTGATCATCTTCTTGAAACTAAAGTTCTTGAATATCCCTATGTATCTTATTATAAACCGATATAGTATTATATGAGAAAGATCTTCTAAAGACAGGCGAAAAAAGATCTTCCAAAGACAGGCTAGAAAAAAAAAGGTAGGTGGAGTAGATCTGTATGTCTCATATTAACAGCATGAGAATGACCTCTAAAACTATATCTGCAATAGAGATAAGAAGGCATCCCGGATGATAGAATTCGGTGCACTAGAGAACTTAGTCTTCAGCCATCGTAATTTTGTCAAAATGTATAACCAATCTTTCATGTTATGAAAGTTATACAAGGGCGCACCCAGGATTAAATTTCGGGGGGTGGTGGTTGAGCTGAATCAACATGTAACATTTAAGTAAGAAATTGAATAATAATACACATATGGAACAGAACATATTTTCATCTATTGTACAAAATTTTCGGGGGGGTGGTGGTTGAGCTGAATCAACATGTAACATTTAAGTAAGAAATTGAATAATAATAAACATATGGAACAGAACATATTTTTATCTATTGTACTATATTGACTATAAGTCAACATATAAAATGTATGTAAGAAACAAAATTTACTCCTTAAATACTCCTTAAAAAAACGCACATCCCTTATCCGATACATCATGATAGATCTGTTGGATGACCGATAAAGACCAGTGGGCTTATTTTGTATTAGAAGATAAGCTCATTTTACAATTATTACCTTAGTAATCTCAAGGTGCGCCACTGCCATTATAAGTATTACATATACGAAAACACAAACTAATATCTAAACCATTGGGCTTTTCTGTAGAATGAACTGCTAGCATATGTAGAGGTTTTGAAAAACAACAAAAAAAATATCGTTTATATACAACTGTTAACTTCCCATGATATAGAACCCCCATTAATTATATCCACCCCAAATGCGACTGTGAATTATATATCCTGAATCCATAAACAATTGTCAAGTATAGCTCTGAATTGAAATACCGAAATGAATGCAGTCATAACATTAACAAATCGAATTTGAAATTAATGGTGTTTGTATAATTAATCGATATTTGTTGTATCAGGTGGCATTATTTCTTTTGATGTTTTGGATCAAGAAAACGCCGTCTACATAGTGTTTTCTTCTTTCGATCTAATACATTTTATCAACGAAATATTCTGTGAAGGTCACTCGTCAATGGTATATAATATTACCTAAAACTGCCTTGAAATAGCATTTCTTTAAAAAAAAACAAAGTAGAGTATCTGATTTCTTGTAGGTGATAAATAACATCGTTTTGTCCACGTGCTGAAGATGATAAAGACGAGCCACGTCGGCTTGACTTGGGTGCGATAATGATAATAAGTATGTAACAAGGATATTTGACCCTTAAAGACACCTGGGGAATAATTATTTCAATGATATTGTTGTCTCTCATTTTTACTCATTTAGATTTTAATAATGCACAATAAGCTAAATTTTTATCATTGCCTGCCAAAAAATCCTTTTATCCACAAATTATTGAATTTGAAGTTGTATATCTATAAGTGCCAATTTTCACCGTCTCAATAAATTTCATCTATATCTACAGACTTTCAAACGAACCTCATGAGATTAAAATTGATTATATAATGAAAGTTTGGATCTTTCAATTGATATAAAAACTATTTTTTAATTCCATTAATTGGAGAAATTAAAGCTAGATGATGAAGATATTAGAAGTAATCATTATTCCAATACATTCTTCAGATAAGAATGGGAAAAAATCTAAGACAATGCTTTTTCAGATCTTATACTAATACGATACTGCAATCTGTGGAAAAATACTCAAATAATTTTGAATTAAAGATTTTTTTTTCGAGTATCCTATTCTGTCCCCCAAAAAATAACAGAAAAGTGCTAAATATAATTATAGCTCAAATTTGAATCATCCGAAGATTAAAAACCCAGTGAGCAGCAGAGATCCATCACTAAAATCGTATTTTTCGCACGAAATGCATCGAGTCGAGATGAATTATATTTTGAAAAATCACGCCCAAATAGCAAATCGGATTGAAAAGTATAAAATAATTTATTTTATTAAAAAAACAATTTGCGAAGTGCATCGTGGTTGAAGAAAAAAGTTGAAACTAACGAAGGAACGTATTGGTATTGGTATTGGTAGGTTTGGATGGTGACCGATGCGCTGCGACCTTATTAGATCTATTGTGCCCCATCTTCTTCTGCTTCTCGGTGTGTTCTCGTTTTACAGCAGCCCCTCAAGCCTCAATACCTTCAGGAATTTGAGGATTTTAAGGGGGTCTATTCGTGGTATTTCTTCTACAGTCAGCTGGTATGATCCCAGTGTGTTCAGTCTTTCATGGTGCACAGCATAGCACTCCATCAGTATATGGTGAGGTGTTTCTGGACGTTCCTTGCAGAATCTGCAGGTGCTGTCTCCCTCTAAACCTAGCTTCCTTAGGTGTTCTTTGAGTCTGCAATGCCCCGTAAGAAATCCTGTGATTGTCTTTAGACTAGTTTTGCTGAGGTTAATTAGTGTCTTCGATCTTGCTCGGTTGAACTTTCCGAGGAGATCTTTGGCCTGCCTCAGTCCTGGAAGTCTTTGGCAGTATGTTGCTCTCATTGCTTCTTCAGCTTTATTGAGTTCTTCTTGGAAGTATGATTTTCCAAGTCCGCAGAAAGGCTCTGGCCCGATTAGTGGCGTTGACGCACCCTTTCGTGCCAGGGTGTCTGCTTGTTCATTACACTTCACTCCGACGTGCCCCGGCACCCAGAGGAGGATCACTTTGTTGTTCCTGCCCAGATCGTTTAGTTTGTCTAGGCATTCACAAACCATCTTTGAGTTGATGTTATAAGAGCTCAACGCTTTGATGGCTGCTTGGCTATCGGAGAGGATCGCAATTTCCTTGTTCCGGTATTTCCTATCGAGGTTGAACTGAATGCACCTTTCTATGGCGTGAATTTCCGCTTGAAAAATACTAGGGAACTGGCCCATGGGTTCTGAGTATTTGGTACGAGGCCCAACGACTCTTGCTCCAGTTCCTTCGGGAGTTTTAGACCCGTCCGTATACCATATTATGGTATCCTTCTCCAGTGCTCGAATGGATTCTAAGCTCCATTCCTTCTTGGTATTTAGTTCCGAAGGAACGTATCTCAACATCATCTCAATCCATGTCTCAAATTTCTACCCTCTATTGTAAAAAAAAATCGTGAAGTACATCGTGTACTGAGAAGAATAGTTGAAACTACCAAAAGGCATTTCCTCAACATTTAATCAATCTATGTATCAAGTGTGAACCCTCTAACTCAATCTGCAGCAGATGTGGAGTTTGGCAAATTTTCCAAAATGCGAACCACTGGATACATCAGTAGGTACCGGGCTTGATATTTATATGAAAATTACAAATATCAACTTAAAAATGGCGACGGTTGCAGAAGTTTACCCAAAGTTTGACACTTTCGTTATGTAACGAAAACAACCAAAGGTTCCAAATTTCAGCTCATTTGACTCGATGGGAGCCGCTAGAGATGCCAATATATACCGGGAAGAAAACACACACACACACATATATATATATATATATATATATATATATATATATATATATATATATATATATATATATATATATATATATATATATCAGGGGCGGCTAGTCAAAGGAGGCTAAGGAGGCTAAGCCTCCTCCTCAATAATATTCCGTATATCACTAATATATTATATTGATATAGTCAGCATTCAGCATATTCATATTAATCAAAATCATATTATTTTATGCACCTATCTTCCTTTCAACCTACATTATATAATATAATATATTAATTAAGATAGAAGGTATTTATATTTACTCCATTTCATTCATTTCAAGATTTGTGACAACGCTGCGGAGGCTTAGAAAGGTATCTTATCAACGTTCAATATGCCTGCCACAGAAAAGCAAACAACGGTGCAAATACTCCGAATGAATACTTCATTGCAATAGAAAAGCAAAACACATGTAAAGGGCAACACCGATAGAGACCCAGTCTCATACAATGTCGACCAATCACAACTATAGAATTTCGCGTGACATCGAGTGAATTCGTTGGAAAGCAATAATTGAATAGTAGTGTGATCGTTGTTACTAATGGCCGAAAACAGCAGCGTGTTTACTTATATTGCTCGCGTATTGTTTTGAAATGAGTTTGGTTACTGAAGTTAATTTCAAAAATTTCAATGGTGACTTAGTGGAAAGTTATGAGGATAAAGTTTTGATAAAAACATTGCGACCTACCCCAGAATTAAACAATTTGGTGCAGCGTAACAGACAACAAAACCGCGGTTTTAATACAAGGAATTATGAAAGACATCCTTGCCTAACCGGATCACAGGTAAAAAATAAATTATTTTGTTGGCAGTGTTTACTTTTAACTAGGGAAAATGTCTCTGTTTGGGGCCGCTTAGGATTTGAGGATTTAATTCTATACCTAGTTGAAAGTGAGGAATTTTTCACCGATAAAGTAACTTTAAATACCGCACGCGGATTAATATCTTACTTACAAGATAAGGAATTTATATATTTTTTAAACATCTTTAAATTAATTTTTGAACAAACAGAAATAGTTTTTCAAATCTTACAGCACAAGTTTTCAGATGTAATTTACTCACGAAATCGGCTCAAGTTTCTTTTGGAAAAAATTTCAGAATTTCGTGCAGAAGTTTATTCAAAAAAACCATATTCTGTATTTCAAACTACTGATGATACGACTCAATTTAGCTCAAAACGAAAGAAATTCAGTTACGCAGATATGGAGCTTCACTATAAGCAAATATTTTATGAAATTTTGGATACTATTTGGGGTCAAATAGAAATAAGGTTCTCTGATTTGAAAGAACTGCATTTCTTCGACTTACTCAATAAAAATTTGTTTACCGGATTTTCGGCTAATTTTCCAGATAACCTTTTGGAAAATTTATGTCAAAAATACACTTTTTTTGATAAGGTGGTCATAAAAAGTGAACTGTGTGTTGTTTATAATGATAATGAAATTTTGGGGCAAAATGCAAATGATGTGAGGACTATTAAATACCTTTTTGATAATGATTTGAATCAAGATTCACCCCAAGTTTATAAACTCTTATGTCTAATTGTTTCTATCCCGGTGACATCGGCTTCCGTAGAGCGCTCGTTTTCCACTCTTAAGAGAATTAAAACTTATTTACGAAATTCAATGAGCCAGGATCGTTTGAAAAATATTAGTTTGTTGTCTATTGAAAAGGAATTGGTAAAACTTTTGGCGAAAGACAAAAAATTTCATGAGGATATTATAGATCATTTTGGTAACGTTAATGATCGCAGAATCCCGCTAATCTTCAAAAATATATAATAACTTTTTATTTGCTCTCACCAGCTGTTAACAAATTCGTTAAGTAGGTAGGTAGGTACCTATTTTGTGAAAGCAAAAATTTGATGAATAGATGAATTGACTAATTGGCTGAGAAGAGTTTTTGTGAATATTGTAAATAGGAGTTGTAGGTCTCAAGGCAGACACTCGAAAGTGAAAACAAATTATTAGCTTAGGGTGCTTGTTTTACTTTGATTTTCTTTAAATTATAAGGCGGTTGACCTTGAAATCCAAAAAATTTTCGCCTATGGTGTATTTTTGAACACCTCTTGTAGCCTCATCAAACCAAAACCTCACGAGCCGCCACTGATATATATATATATATATATATATATATATATATATATATATATATATATATATATATATATATATATATATATATATATATATATATATTTATATATATATATATATATATATAATCTCTTGATAATTATTAGCAATAACAGGCTTGTTGAATCTTAAAAAACTTGATTTTATTGAAAAGGTTGACGTTTCGCCACGACATTCGTGGCGAAAACTTTTGATAAAGCCAAAACTTTTGATAAAGCCACGAATGTCGTGGCGAAACGTTCAACCTTTTCAATAAAATCAAGTTTTTTAAGATTCAACAAGCCTGTTATTGCTAATAATTATCAAGAGATTAGAAATAGTTCACAGGCAAACAACAATTCGAATAATAATTAATATATATATATATATATATATATATATATATATATATATATATATATATATATATATATATATATTATATATATATATATATATATATATATATATATATATATATTCAGACAATGTTTCGAAAATCGTGGTCTAGGAGGTCTAAAACGGTTAAAAAAAGTGCTACCGTACCTAACTGCTTTCCTTGGATACACTGCAATAGTGTATGTATTTTATAGGAAAATCCGACTAAAAACACTCACGAGAAGTTCAAAATCTTGTTAATCCAAAAATAAAGTAACTGAGGAACTAAATACTATCGGAATTTTAAAGGAAGATCCTTAATGATGAATATAAAATATAAAGTATATAAAATACATTATAAAAATATTGCAATGTTAAGTATAATCTCATTTTTTATAATTGTCATAATTTTATTTAACAATCATCCGTCTCAGAATGTAAACAAAAACTAATTAACAATATTATTTATCGATGAAGCCGATACTTGGTGAGAATTAATATTCATAATGAAACACAACTAATAATAATTTTCACATATATTTGTTAATAATGCACGATGCGTGTTTCAGGTATTAAGTACTTCTTTGTCAGATATGCTGACTATAAACAACATCGCCAGCCAATGGGCCAGGAGGGGGCGAAAAGATAGATAGAATTTATGAATTGTAGCTAAAATAAATGAAATTTGTATAGTTTTAATCTACAAAAACCCTTCTTGAGTTTCTTGTAAAATTTTTGACTACACAATAATTTATTTTCATTTGATTAAATTTAAATCTCTTGGGGGGCAGCTATCCCACTTGCCACCCCTTGTTCATTAGGGACAATAAGCCTGAACTGATTATTACTAGTCATATTATTTTGGGATAAGATGAACACATGAATTATATCAAATTGATTGGTTTAGAAATTGCATGGAATGTGGTGAAATATATTTTTTAGAGTTTTAATTGAATTATGATGATTATAAATTTGGGAATTCTACAGTTATAGCCACTTATACGATTCGAATTTTGTTGATTCACGTGAAAGTATTTGCCCGCTTGGTTAACAATTTTTATATTCTCTATCAAAATATCCAATATAGACATAAATCTACGAGGGCTAATAAATTATTCTATTCCGTTTCACACGAGCGAAAATAGTTTAATGTTGAAGTTATTTTCAACATTTTCAGTCATATTTTCCCCAAAAATAATTAACTATTTTACTGTATCAAAAATCAATAGACAAGTGCAGGTGTGGTATACAAATCCGTTTTATACCTCTTCGACCACGATTTTTGAGTTTTTTTATGTCTGAGAACGATTTTTGAGGTTTTTTTTGATGTCTGAAATGAATATATTTATATTTTATTTTTCCTTCGCCTACTGGCACCCTCAATGGATCCCAGAAGACCAAATGAGCTGAAGTTTGGGATTGGACAGAACGAAACTATCAAAGTGAGGGCATCTACAAATTGAAGGGAAGGTTCTGGCGGGAAGGTGCATGAGCGGAAGGGTTTTTGCACCCCAAAAGCCCCTCAAAATTGAGTAACAGCGTTGAAACTTTGTATGTGAATTAAGGTATGAATTTTTTTCAACCACTACCATTTTTACGTAGAGATTTCTTATTTTCTCGTGGTTTTTGCGAATTCAAACACATCCACAGCTTCTGCAAAATGAGTTAGTGGGGATTGAGTGGATGTTAGAAAAGCACTCTTTGTAGATTTCAACACTTTTTCCCAACTGCTGACATATAAATGTGGGGATTTCATGTTTTTTTTGTTTTTCAAAAAAAAAAATGATAAAGGGAAAATATGGTATGAGTGGCGAAGCTCTTCTGCTTACGCGTTTCTATATTTCACGAAAATATGAGGGAAACATCAAATATCAGTTCATTTCGTCTCAAAAAATTGATCTCTTATGAATTCTACAGCTACAAGAATTGAGAAAATTTTCAACATATTTCAACTAAAGTTGAAGAATTTGAAGTTTAAATTGTCTACTTACTTATAATAAAACTAGAGAAAATTCAGAAATATCTTGAAAGTTCATGGAAAGAATAACCTCGGATCATCGTACTATGTTGTTTACATAACAGGAATGTACATTCCTGTACAATTCTACTCATGTGCATACCAAGTTTTGAAGGGTGTGCTTTTCGTAATAAATTAGGTGAGTATTATTGCCCTTTTTACCCGCCATTAAGTGTAACAATGCGAAACCTGTTCTCATGTGCATAATATATCAGACTTTGTTTCAAGACAACTTACAAGAAACAACAAAGTACAATGTATAGCAATCTTTCACAGTACAATATCACGCCAGTGCCATTTTAGATATCCTCGTGCTTTCGATTCGACGAATCTTGTAGGATATCGAAAAAGAAAAAGATCAATAACCATTGGCGTAACTACGACGGGGGAGGCTAGGGGGCACCCCATGAGCAAGAAAAATTCACAGAGATCATGAATTATTGTTGGAACTTGTAAGTACATATTTTCGCTTTTATTACGCCGTTTTCGTATTGTTTTCAATCGAACAGCAAACATCGAGTAAAACCTAAAAATCTCCACCTAGAAATGGCGGCGGTTAGAGAACCTTCTTCATAAACTTCTTCAATCGACTTGAAAATTTTTATTTTCATCCCTCTAACTCAATTTTTAGGGGGTTTAGGGGTGCGAATGTCCGCCAAACCCCATTTTTTAGATAGATGCACCCTCCAAAATGCCCTACAAGGCTGAAATTCAGATATGTTGTTCATTATTAATTTTCACATATTTCGCCGCCACTTCCTTGTCCGAAGTTTCAAGATGTCTACATTTTGACTGAGTTTACCCCAATTTTGATAGTTTTGTTCTACATCGAGAATAAAAATGAAAATTTATTTGCACTAAACAGACGTAAGGTGTATGATAAATATAATAAATACGTTGGGAAATTCATTTGAAAAATCGATGATTCATCAAATCAACCCTCATAGTTTCTTGACTTCTGACGACATGGAATTCCAATTCATCCTTCAAGGGAGAAGGTTAAGGCATTCGACGCCGGTACCACACAGACTGCCTAGTGTTTCCATCGTCTCTGGTGCCGGCGATGAATGTTCTAACATTATCCCTTGAGGGATGAATAGGAATTCCATGATGGCTAGGTTAGTATTCCAAAATCACCTTATTTATCTATTTAATTTCATATTAATACTTTCCTTTCTGTTTCGTTTGTTTTACATCTGGTCAATTTAATTTAAATAAACCTCTTTTGGCGTTGAGACTTATGCCACCCAATGAAATTTTGTGCTCTTTAGGTTTCCGTACCCAAAGGGTAAAAACGGGACCCTATTACTTAGACTTCGCTGTATGTCCGTCTGTCTGTCACAAGGCTGCATCTCAAGAACCGCGATAGCTAGACAGTTGAAATTTTCACAAGGTATGTATTTCAGTTGCCGCTGTAACAACAAATACTAATAATAAAATAAAATAAATATTTAAGGGGGGCTCTTATACAACAAACGCGATTTTTTGCCCTTTTTTTGCTCGATATCAATAATGGCAACAGGTAGGCACTTGAAATTTTCACAAAATACTCAGTTGTATTTTTACTTTAATAATAAAATTAAAATAATATGAATATTCAAGGGGGTACGGAACCCTTCGTGCGCGAGTCGTACTTGCACTTGGCCGGTTTTTTCTTAAGAATATCATCATAGCATACGCATTAAGAGTAGTTTGGATATTTGGCAATATCGGGGCAAGGAGTTCCAACCTTTGAATATAAAAATAACATTTCAGCCAATGATATAAAATATTTCTCAGATATCACCAAAAAATGCAATTATGGCAGGGCTGAACCGTACCATACATTTAAGTCCCCTTAAATTTTCAGAATAATATTTATGTCTGGAAAAGTAAAATGAATAATTACCCAGGTGTATGGATAGTTCCACGGAAGGTAATCTAATAAAAAATATTAAAATTAAAATAAAATAAATATTTAAGGGGGGCATAGTCAATGGTATGGAACCCTTCGTGCGCGAGTACGACTCGCACGGTTTTTCATAATTTCACGTAAAACGGTAATGGTAGTAAACTAAATCATTTAGGGCGCGTTCCCCGAT
Source organism: Cynegetis impunctata (assembly GCA_030704885.1). Classification (NCBI taxonomy): domain Eukaryota; kingdom Metazoa; phylum Arthropoda; class Insecta; order Coleoptera; family Coccinellidae; genus Cynegetis; species Cynegetis impunctata. The sequence goes on from JARQZK010000001.1 coordinate 2,806,427, forward strand.
TCCATATAAAAAGGCAAAAGCTCTTTTGCACGCAAGAATGGTCGTAACTTGTAACAAACAGTCACTATGTGCGAGTCTGAAGATGATGGGTGGTAGGATAGCTGGTATTGGAGATGGAGATTCTGCCAAGCTCTAGCAAAGTGAAATATTGTGTGAGTTGTAGATTATTTCAGTACTCGACGAGCTGGTTATAGTTGTGTTGCATAGCATACGGAACGTATTCTCCAACAACGGGTTCGCTCTCGTTGTGACTCCTCATAAACACGCGCACGGATTCAAACAGTGTTTCGTTAAATATTCAATAAAATTCATCAATAAATGATACCTGTTAACTCTACCACCTACCACTAGTGCCGATGATAAAATAATAAACTGGAGTTTCATTCATAGTTCTAATTATTTGGTAGTGTAATTATACAGTGAATTCCCGCTAATTTCAAAAAACAAGGTAAATATTAAAGTTTTCTATAATTTCAATAAGTATTTTTTTTTCTATTGATTAATATCAAGACTTGTTTGATAGTTATTGGGCATCGAGTACATGTTTAAACAATCTCTAGAAATTATAAGAGAAATTATTGTTTTGGTTGTCAATGGTTTCACTTTCGATTTCACTCACTGCACGTATAAATTTAAATTATTCCTTTTAATTTATATATTTTTCAACGCTCAAATTAAAACTGTGATTTAAATTTTAAAACACATACATTGACACATTCTCGTTATTTTTACACTTGATGTAGTACGTTGAAACTTTATTTGCTGATTTGAACAATGAATATTGATTTTTCTCGAAAATTTCGCCCATTTAGGAAATCCCGAAAGAGCCCGGAATTTTCATTAGATATATTCTATCAATTAGGCAGTTGTTTTTGTCTTTATATTTTCAATTCATAATATTCAAAAATTTTAGCGATACATTTTTAAAAACTCAATATTATATGACATTGCTTTATTGTTACGAGTTTCTAGTGATGTAAAAAAGATCCTTTTTTGATTAGAATTATCGAACGTTTAATTAGATGCGAAAGATGTGATTTCGTTTCCTGAAAATCTTGATGGAGTTCAACGAATTTCTATTCGTGATGTAATGAAATTATGCGAATAATAAACGTTAAAATTAATGAATCAACACTTCACAAGATATCATTCATTTTCTAAACATTTCGTCCAACCCAAATTTCTCTATTATAAGCGTGCTGAACATTCAAACCTGAATAAGTTTTGGAGACTAATTGATGAGCCCAAAATTTTTAACGGTAATTATGGAGTTTTGTCCAAAAACACCGAATTTTGATAAAATTTCGGATTCTTGCCTATTTTGATCTGAATAAGCCGAATATGAACCCAGATTTTGTCGCTTTCATATTTTTTGTTTCAAAAAATCAATCTATCCTGACCTAATCTAACGTCACAATTAAACTCCATAATTACCTTTTCTACTACAATTATTCTTATTGAGACCTATGTAGATGTAAGACGTAAGATTTTTTCCGGAATCTTGTAAGAATATACTCCAGTTCACATCTGAACTTCAAACTGATCAAATAGTTGAAAGTTGCATAAATAAATGTTTTGCAAAAACTATACTTATATGTTCTTAGTGATCAAAGCAAATAATGAAATTTTTCATGAAATTTTATTGGCTTAGTGTGTTCTTCTAATCATTAACTCCTGTATCAGATAATAGTTTATATATAGTCATTTATCAAATTTGCAATTCACTACACATATATTAAAAAAAAATTAAAAAAATTTACAAGGTGAAAATTTTAAAAAAGAGCAGTAGGTACTCAATATTTCTTTAACTGATGACACTATGAAAATTTGGCGAAACAAGTCAATTTACATATCAAGGGGGACAACTTTTGAGGTATTTGTTGTTGTTTTATATTCAACGCCTTCGCCCTCAGGGCAACTACCCCTAAAATTTTAAATAGCAACCCCCATCAATTTTGCTTCTTGTGAAAACCTTGAGTAATTCGAGATAAGTTATATCATTTTTAAATTTTTTTCCGTACTTATAATCTCACGAACTTGTGGATTGTTATTTCTTTTGATTTAACTAATTTCTTGATGAATTGTTCAAAATGATCTCCATTGATGCACAAGAAGAGCCGCTACTCAAACTGTTGGCTCACCTTTTGGAGGGTCTCTGGTGAAATTATCTCACTTCGTTGCACGACCCCATAGAAACAAATCGAGAGTCGTCAGATCTGGTGACCTACGTGGCCATTCAATAGATCTTCTCCTACAAATCCACTGCTATTGTGGTACAGTGAACACAACAAGAAAACTTGCATTATTTTAATACATATAATAAATAAGATACACTTCAAACATTCGTGAGGTTAGTTACTGTCACTTTGAGGAAAAAATGTTATATTCAGACTTCTCTCCAAATTGAGTAAGTTGGTTAAAATTTTGTATGTTGATTGAGTGGATGCTAAGCAAGTGCATCATTATAGCGGTATAAATATTTTCCTCTCACTGCCGCCGTTTTTATGTAGATATTGCACTTTTGTATGATTATAAATCTGCAGAAGTCCTCTAATATCTTCATTATAACAAGATTTCATTTCAGGCTCTGTATTATGTACATCGCAGTAAATTAATATCTTCTAGCTTTATTCAATAATTAGAAATTTATTTCCGTTAAATAATTGGCTAGTGGATGAACGTGGCCTAAAAAACAACTTTCAAACTATCTTGAGTAATTCACTCTCCGCGATGCTTGCAAACACGCGTGTTGATTTTGTGGATAAAGCTTCGAACACTTTATGCAATTTAACGGATGTGATCAAATTAGTTTCAATTCTTAGTGTATTTCAACCTTGATCTAATAAAATTTCATGAAATATTCAATTAGCGCAATTGATGAAGAGAATTACAGATTGGTCAATTGTTCCATTTGTGTTCGATTGTTCTACAAAGAGACTTAAAAAATTAGTTTGCCATTTTTAATAGAATTGAATAGATTCCCTAATTTTAATCAAGCTTTTAAAATTTTAATTCAGGTAGAACATGCTTGGCCTAGATCAGTAGTGTTCATACATTTTGGCTGTGCCGACCCCCCGTGGGACATCGAGGTAACATGTCCACCCAAATTAAAAATAACCAATTATTCAATTTTAATTGCTAAAAACTAGGATTATTGTTTCTAAAAATCGATTAATATTAATCATTTATAACTATTAAAATTGAAAAATGGAGTATAACACCTAGAAACTAAAAATATCTAGTATAAAAAAATTGAAAATTAAAATAAATAATAAGACCCATGAGTTGTTTACAACATACCTCAATTTGAGTTCTAAAGGTGGCTCTTTTGCTAATTTGTTTCAGTGTTCAGATTTTAAGTCGAGAGGGAAAATCCCATCTAGCTTATACTATAAGATGAGGCAAATGGTGATAATATCCTAAGAGATACATCAGACAGTTCCGGATATTCACTTTAACCTAAACATTACAAATTTTAATTCTCCATCATATGATAACTCAGTTAATTTTTTTTTCGAAACATAAATTTTCGTGACCCCTTAGGGAGGGGGTAAGTAAGGGTAATTGACTTAAG
>JARQZK010000001.1:2812500-2830000 GCA_030704885.1 Cynegetis impunctata
ATATAGGACGTACAATTAGAAATTTCAAAACTCGAATACACGAACACCAACGTAGCTATATTAAGCAGAAAACTGACTCTAATTATGCGTGCCATCTTATTCAAGAAAACCATACCTTTAATCACAATTATAATATATTACAATTTGAAAATAGTCTCCATAAAACCAACTGTTGGGAATCCCTATACATCAATAAATATAAAAATTCCGGAAATTTAGTTAACGACCAGATTGAAGTAAACCCTTCTCCTCTCCTTAATCGGTTCAATGTAGGTACCTACTAATGGCTCTGAATGAATTGCTTATTGTTATTTAGTTTCTCTAAGAACCCCTCTGTTATATTCAATTTTTCGTATAAATAGATTGTTTTATAATACCATAGTTTAGTACGAGATGAAGTCAATGTTATGACGAAACGCGTTTACTCAATAGATTTTTATTTCAACCTGTGAAAAATTAGTTTTTTTTATTTCTTTATAAAGTTATGAATAATTTTTTTATTTATAAATAGAAGATTATAAGAATTAATGCTAATTTATTGGGTACATAATGAATTTATATCTTTTTAACGTTTCTAAACTAATAATGAAAGAGCTTAGTAAATAAGTAAATGGCGAGAAAAGGGTGTCCGGAAAATACGTGTACAACGTTTGACGACAGAATCTTGACGCCAAAATAGGCCGACCTAAGCCGACTAAGTATCCAAAAATGTCGTTGCAGAACCAAACTATCAACCTTGGCAACCTTCGCCATTTTTACGTAGATATCTTTTGTTTTTTTCTAGTTTTTGAAAAATTGCCGAACTCCACAGCTTCTGCAGATTGAGTTAGGGAGTTGAAATTTGTTACGTACTTTATGTTGAGTTAAGATCCTTTTTTGGATTCAACTCTTTTTCTCAACCGCACTGCATTTCGAGATGCACTTCGCGAATTTTTTGCACAATAGAGGGTTGAAATTAGGTACGTGAATTATGTTGATGTTGAGGAACGTTCCTTCGTTGGTTTCAACTTTGTTCTTCAACCATGATGCAATTTTTTTTATAAAATAAATTATTCTTGTTTTTTTCAATTATTCGGTTTGCTACTTCAGCTTGATTTTTCAAAATATTATTCTATCCGTCAGATTCGCATCTCGACGCGATGCATTTCGCGCTAAAAATACGACCTTGGGCATGGAGCTCTGCTGCTCACCTATTTTTAGGGTTCCGTACCCAAAGGGTAAAAACAGAACCCTATTACTAAGACTTCGCTGTCCGTCCGTCCGTCCGTCTGTCCGTCTGTCTGTCACCAGGCTGTATCTCAAGAACCGCAATAGCTAGACAGTTGAAATTTTCACAAATTATGTATTTCTGTTGCCGCTATAACAACAAATACTAAAAACAAAATAAAATAAATATTTAAGGGTGGCTACCATACAGCAAACGCGATTTTTTTTGCCCTTTTTTGCTCGATATCAATAATGGCAACAGGTAAGCACTTGAAATATACACAAAATACTCAGTTATATTCTTAATTTAATAATAAATAATAAAATCAGAATAAAATAAATATTTAAGGGGGACTCCCGTACAAAAAACGCTATTTTTTGCCTATTTTTGCTCGATAGCAATAAAAGGTAACAAGTAGGCAATTGAAATATTCACAAAATAATAAATTGTATATTTACTTTAACAATAAATAATGAAATAAAAATAAAATAAATATTCAAGGAGGGAATAGTCAATGTTACGGAAGCCTTCATGCGCGAGTCCGACTCGCACTTGACCGATTTTTTTTTATTCGAGAGTTATGATTTTTTTTTTATCTCGAGGGACCTACAGTTTAACGCCGGTTCCGAACGGCCAATGGGCTTGTAAACTATGTACATTACCCAACAATTTGTTTTTTTAAATAGAACCACTAAATTCCTGACATGCACAACACCCAAGAGTAAGGTGGGACTCGAACCCACATCTTCGGCTTACAAGCGGTATACCTTACCGCTGGTCTACCGAGAGTTATGATATTTTCTCCAGCAAAATGGCCAGGAAGAAGTTCAACTTGAGGCACACTTCCCAAGGCAATTGAAACATTCAAAGATAGCGCACTCGTTTAATTATTAAACAATTTTATGCCAAAAAATTGTAATCAATTTAACGAAAATATTGACAGCATATAATGAAAATTTTGACTTGATGATAACTCAACATCAGGGCTGGCCTGAGGGGTGTGCGAAGTATGCAGCCGCACACTCAAGCCTTTTGGAGGGGCATCAAATTGACCAATGTTCGTGTGTATGTGCTTAAGTATTTTAGCACACGATAACGAAGGCAATTTTGAAGCAAACCGGTTGAAAATTTGTAAGCTTCGTATAATATCTTGAATAGGATTGTTTTTGGTTCCAATTGGTTGGAGGGTTGACCCCCTTGGGGGCAAAATAAATCTTGTTTACCTACATGATAACGGGCGCAATTTTGAAGCAATAGAGTTGAAAGTTTGTAAATAGGTAGTTTAGTATGATATCTTGGATGTGATTGATTTTTGTTCAAATTGGTTGGGAGTTGAGCCCCTGGGGGAAAAATAAATCTTGTTTATACGACAACGAGCGCAATTTTGAAGCAATAGGGTTGTAATTGTGTAGTTTCGTACGATATTTTGAATGAGATTGTTTTTGGTTCGAATTGGTCGGGGGGTTGACCCCCCTGGGGGAAAAATAAATCTTATTTACACGATAAAGGTCGTAATTTTGGAGCAATAGGATTGAAAGTTTATGGGTAGGTAGTTTCGTATGATATATTGAATGGAATAGGTTTCAATGCGAATTGGTTGTGGGGTTGACCCCCCAGGGAAATAAATCTTGTTTATACGATAGAAGGCGCAATTTTGGTACCATAGGGTTGAAACTTTGTAGGTAGGTAGTTTCGTACGCTATCTTAAATGCTATTTATTTCTATATACATTGCTTGGAGGGTTGACCCCCCGGAGGAGGAAATCAATCTTGTTCACACGATAAAGGGCGCAATTCTATAGAAATAGAGTACGTAGTTTCGTATACCTTGGATGTGATTGGTTTTGGTACGAATTAGTTGGGGAGTTGATCCCCCTGGGAGGAAATAAATATTGTTTACACATTAGTGAGCGCATGTTTTTTTTATTTTGGAAATATATTTTTTAAACTGGATGCTTTATGAAAACCTGCTCTTCTAATGCAGCTCGTTTCTATGAAACGTTAACACCATATATGAAAGCATTCATCCATTGCTCATTCGTGAAGTTAGTGGTAATTTTATATTACATTTCCAATATTAAAGATATGAGTTTACATAGTAATATGAAAGTATTGAACAAGCTCGTCTCCATTTTTTGGATAATTAATTTTATTTTACTTTATTCAATTTTTTTATGTGTCGATTGAATAATTAGTTTTTCTTTACATTATTTTCCTCATCTTTATATTTCATTAACATTCAATATGGTTTTTGTTTTAGTTTTGGAATTTTTTCCATCATGTTTTACAATTATTCCAATACACAGTCCTCTTTGTTTTTTGTACTTCCTTTGTTTCTATAATTCAATTTTTACGTCTCTGAAAAAAATAGTACCTACCTAAACTTCTTCCGAATTTCTTCTCACATTCCCATTCACAAATTTTTCGGGTATATTCTCTTATTTTCACTAGTGTAGCTACGTTAGGTCTTATTTGATTAGTAGCAGCTTTTCACTTTGCAATCCTGCTTATTAAAATGGGTGCGATTAGCAAAGTTCGACCTGGGACCAAGATAGTTTCATGACTTTATATGATGCTTGGCACCAAAAATTCAATTTCATATATCTATATATATATATATATATATATATATATATATATATATATATATATATATATATACGCAAAAAGTTTCACAAAACTGTGTTTTTGGACCTTAAATTTCAAAAAATTTCATACCCCCAGACCCCCCGGCAGGGGCATAAAATTTGAGTCTAGCACACTTGCAATTTTCGCCTTAGGCCGGCCCTGCTCAACATCAATACATACATTCATTTCAAGATGGATGTACCCATTTATTTCTAAACAATACACGCTTTATTAATTGTTAAAGTAAAATTATAATATTGCCACGTTTTCAAAGCGCCTGACAGAGATGTCTTCATTCTGATTTCTGAACGCCCCAAGTCTGGATTATTTTGCTCCCAAGCATTCACTACTTTTTCCTTCAAGTTTGGCTGAATTATTTTAACATTCCTAACTGTCTATAAATAGCGAATAATCTCTCCCTGTCTAGATTCTGGCTTCAATGAGTTCAATATTTTGAAAGATTCCAGACAAAATAAATACCAGATTCATTCACAGAAAACATTTCGTGAGAAATGTCTTAGAAAAATAAGATTTAAATTATAATTATTCTAGCTATTGTACTATGAATGAAGACAATTCAACAGGTATATTTTAAATATATTCAATATTCATGTGAGAAATTAGTTAAAATCTGATCTAGTTCTCATTTTCCCGTGGTTTATGAAATTTTAAATAGACACTTAAAAAATAAAGTTCAAGTTTGTTTTTATTTAATAAAGTTGAAAATAAATCACTTTCGTTAATTACTAATATATTCTTATGATGATCTAGCAAAGCACCCCAAATTTAGGTTTTTTTTCATCATCGAACAATGTACAAACGTTATAACGTAAATACCATTATATATATATATATATATATATATATATATATATATATATATATATATATATATATATATATATATATATATATATATAGGTATTTTTATCAATTTTTAATAATTCAAAAATAAGGTACGGATAGCCATAAAAAAGCTCTCCTTTGGCTTTCGATTTTTTCCAGGATTTTGAAGAATGATGAAGCTAACCACAATACCAAAAAAATTTCATAAAGTCATAAATATTTTTCCATAATCAATAATAATATAAAAGCTCTGGTCTAATTAAAATTGTGTTAGTTGGTTTTGATATATTTCAAAATCTTCACGGGAGCTCAATTTTATTGACGATATTCAATATATTTTGTTAATTTCTACTAAGTTTTCAAGTTTTTATTTACAATTTTATTTATGCTTCTGCAAATCAGTAACAATTTCAATTTTTTCTAGAATACTACTTATTTTTTCAGTTTTCCAAAATTAATATCTTAAGAACTCGAGAATTGTAAATCAATTGAAAACGTATTTGTTTAATTGATAATTAATTCTATGTTTCAAGTTTTTCATACACTGAATATGTTTATAAACAATACATAATACATTTTTAGAGCTCATTTTGACGGCTCTATATGATCTTACGATCGTATTGTTTGTATGAGGTTCCTTCAAACTTCGTGAAAATTTGAAAATTCAGATGACCAGAAACTTTATTAGGTGAAAACATAGAAAAAATAAGACTAAGTTTATTCAAACTTAATTTCCATCAGATTTAGTTGTCATTTAATTGTAAATAGTGGAAATTAAGTTTGAGTAAACGTGTTCTTAGTTCTTAATTACTTCGATTCAAAAAGAAAGCATAGAAGCTAATATAACCATACTCCGATTGTCCATCAGTTTTGTCGTACGACAAATACGCTCGTCGGTGTGACCGTTAAATCTAGCACATCCTTTTCACAATTGTGTGGATTTACTTAGCAGGTAGTTCTCGACTATTCGTTACGCCTAACCATAAAATACTATTCCTTTTCATGTTGGTGGCGACTGATATGTGTGACAATATGAAGAGTCATAAAGTACGGAATTCCAATAAATTACATATTACGGAAATGCATACCTCATCCGTAAAATAATATCGAGTTTCAAGCACTAAAAATTCTCCTTCTATCCTTCTCCATTGACCTGAGATTCCCTAAGACGACAGTTATACGGCAGAGGCGATGCCACCAGATTTTTGAAACTTTCACAATTATTTCGTAATGTTGCATTGATTAAACATAAATATTTCTATGAAGCCGGATGTTGAATATCTACGATCGAATGTAAATCACGTCTGATTTATTCTAGAGGAGGCTTAGGTTGGATTTTCAGCTTGAGGCACTTAAATTTCCATTAATAAACACGGTCGTCGGAAGTGACAAATTGATGCATTTTCCAGCCCATGTTGCTGTCGGATTATGAATAATCTCGATAAAAGTTTACATAATAAATTATAATCGAAGAAGCTTTGAAATAAGTTGTTCAATTCAAATGGCTTGTACTTAAAAAAAAACGATAACACTTTTTAAATTTGAGCACAATGACATATTAATACTTTATTTCGGAGGTTAAGGTTAAAATAAAACTTAATGCGTTAAGCTACAGTTTCGCCGGAGGAACATAGGAACATCTTATTGCTGAATGTTTCTCCTTGTTGCCAAAAGTCGAAACTTGTGGCAACATACGTAAACTTCTTGTTTCCAGTGAAGCAACTAAAATTGTTGTTTACTAGTTGCGTTCTCGATACGTTTTTTACTTTTGAAGTTTATCGTTCAAAATGGAAACCGGCGACAAGTAGGAAAATTCAATATTTGTTGCCGAAAAATAAAGAAATTTGAGGAACATTTAGGAACATTTTGAACATTTACGGAAACACGGAACAGCAAAATGTTCCTCCGGTGGAATCGTAGCTTGAAAGGTATTCAACATTTGTTGCCGAAACATAAAGAAATTTTGCATCAATTGCAGCATGCCATTATTTATACTAGTGATCATCCTTGGGGGAAAATCGACGGTAATTCCTTATAGTTTTAAGTTTTACATCAGTACTATGAACGTAAAAAACAATGATTGTGTAAAATGGCAAATGCGCCGAAGTACGCTCTCTACGAATCTTATTTTTCCAGAAATTTTATTCAATTCATTTGTAACACATAATATATGAGTTTTAACTGTCTGTAGGTCTTGTGGGTTAAACTTTAACTATGGAAAGTTTCACACTCAAACAGGGGTATTAAGTTGTCGCTCCACGTATTAATATACATAAATAAAAGTAAAGAACACGAATACGTGATTATTCTACGATCAGGACTAGTCGTTTAAGAAGTTTGAATTGCACAACACATTCAGTTATGGACATATATAGTCATCAATACAATTCAATTCTCAAATCAATATTTTCGAATTGATTTCTATACAGTTTATTGAATTAAACAAAATCAATATTTTCCCTTGATTTTATCAATAGTTTTCTACAAAATTCAGTTGGTAACAATATATGTTGTTTGGTTTCCACTATTGTTTTGGTATTTTAGTGAACCACCGTAAAAAATGTTTTCCAAACCTCTGGTTTTTTCGTAGTATTAGTTTCATGTCCTATTTTTTTTTTGATTACTCGAAATGTTATGATTCTTTTGTTATAAATTCATTTGAATTGGAATTATATCTATATTGTCGAACAATATTAGTTTATATTGAACTTACGTTCAATATATGAAACGTATTCGCAAAACTGTATGAGAAAAATATAAAAAGATAAAGCTTTCAGTTCATTCTCGATTACTGAATAAACCCAAGATTTAGTTCCCTGGAATTATCAGCATTTAAATGGAAAATTTAATGGTGAATGAATGAAAAATCCAATGGTGTTGAATCTCACGATCTTGGAGGCCATTCAATCAAACCTCTATTACCAATCCAGTATTCGGGGGGGTTTATCTTAGTTCAACAAGTTTCTCACAGGCGCTGCATAGCTTGTAGGAGCAGCATTCTTTTGAAAAAATTCATCATTATCTTGAACCTGATCATCGTTTTCAAAATTTTCCACATTGTAAGGGTAGATGAGATCTTGAAGCAAATTAAAATAAGATTTAACCGTCGAAGTATAGAGTAGAAAAAGATTTTTCACATTCAATTCAACGCAAAACAAATTTGAAATGATAAGCCAGTTGACCCCCCCTTGGAAGGGGTTGTCAACCTGTTTAGAATGAATTTCTCATGAATTAACCGAGGAATTAACCATCAAAAGATGTCCCCCTCGAATGCAAAATCGACTTGCCTCGTGGTTTTCCAGAAAAAACCTATCGTTATCAAGGTAGACTGTTTTCAATGCGCCTGTCGATATATACAAAATTAAATTAATATTTCCACGAAACATTTTTCTGTAGTATTGTTCTGCTGGAATAATTCCTCTTGTTCTGTCATATGGTTTCCTTGAAGTAAGTATTATACCAACAGACAGTGATACTTCATTAACATGCAGCCGCTACCGCTGCCACTCGAGCTGCTCGCTGCTGCCTTTTCCTGAATACTTCCTAGGCAATCTTGAAGGCTGCTACACTTCAGTCGATTGTCTAGCAATGGATGACGTAGAAATTACCGCGACGATAGTGCTCTGCGTTTCAAGTTTCCAAAATTATATATTAATGTATTCAGGGTCGGATTAACCCTGTCCGGGCCCCTAGGCAACAACCCTGTCCGGGCCCCAGGTTTTTTCAAGTTGATAAAAGGGTGTATGTAACATCCAGATGATCGACTCCAGGTATCCTGTTAGTTCAAAGTCTTATGTGATATTGCAACAACATGGTTACTTTGACTTGATGCTGCAGCATCACCTTACCTGACTCGTTAGCTTTATTGAAACGGTCTTAATGAATAGGTTATAGATAAGTGATGAATGATGATCCAGGTTGCTTGATGGGTTAGGAAAGAGAAATGAGACGGGACGCGGTTATTTTAAATTTTATCTAGTTAAACGCAATAAAATACAATCTATTAAAGAAAACAGTTTTGTGAAGTAGAAATTGGAAAAAGTCAACTTCCAAGATATTTATCTTTTTTGTACAGTACAGTAAGTTTGAATATTAACTCTTCTTACTTTTTTAGAAACAAAATCGTTTAAAACATCTTGGAAGTTGACTCTTTCTAATACATCATTTTCAATGGCCATGAGACATTGTTGAAGGAAGACAGTTTATTAGTTCTACTTCTATAGATACTAGATGCTTCTATATGTATGAAGTATTTCATCAATTGAAAACATGCGTCAGAAGAAAGCAATAATATTGTTGAGGAATTTCATAAAAATTTTCAAATAAAATTTCATTCGATGAAATTTTTTTTTTCTTGCTGTGTGCACGGGTCCCTAGTCGATGCGGGGCCCCTAGGCAGTTGCCCATTCTGCCTAATGGTTAATCCGGCCCTGAATCTATTAAAAAGAAGTAAGATTTTGGGAGAATTGTTTCATTTCTCTCGTTTTGAACCTCAATAAGTAAGGAAGAATTGTTTCGATCATTGAAATGTGCAGAGATATCTCTGTGAATTTCTTGAAGCGCTATAGTTGTAATTTATTTATCACTTGCATTTATTTTTTTCACTTCGTTAATATTCTTGTAGATTGTATTTGAATGAATTCAGAACATATGGAATTTTTAAACAATCGATGCTATTCGTGCTGCCTGTTCTATGAAATATGTTCAAAATACCTGCCTACTTCCCTGCTCCATACCGCGGAAGTAAGCTATATGTAAATAGGATATAACAACATACGTCAAATTATATGTGAATAAATTCCTAAAAATCCTAAAAAAAATTGATTTGTACGTCGACATTATCACGAAGCTGCATGTCGGGAGTATAAGATTTTTTTGGTCACACAAACTAGCAAGGTCACTCAAGTTCAGATCCATTGATGAATGGAATGCTATTGGAAAAAGACTAATACTTTATTGTTGATTATTTGAACCGGTTTAAAAAGTGTTTTCTCATAGAATGACGGGTGATATGCAAAAGTATGTAACAATGATCTAAGAATAAGATTAATAAATAAGAACCTGCAATAAAGAGAAGCTATCGAGAATTAAATGAATTTCCATACTCGAACATTTGAATCGTGAATGTGTTTTCATATTGACAATCGAAGTTTGATATACTGCGTTATATATATATATATATATATATATATATATATATATATATATATATATATATATATATATATATATATATATATATATATATATATATATATATATATATATATATATATATATATATATATATATATATATATATATATATATATATATATATATATATATATATATATATATATATATATATATATATAGTTGAAAGATTGACATTATAAAAAAGGATTAGAAGATAAAATGAGTATGAATATCTTTTTTAAATACTATACTATTAGGCACCGTATATTATTAAATTAAATTTGATGGTAAACCGAGTTTAATTTGACATTTTCGCGTGCACCATAATATAAAAGGCGTTTAAGACACCCTAAACCTCGCATAAATTAAACGGCCAATTTTCGGCGTTCAATTTGAAGTTTCAGTCAATTTTGAGGTTATTTGTAGAAGAAACGGTTTATTTTTTCCTTAAAAATTTAATTTTTGCCGGTAGAAAATTTTTGTTTAAAATGTTTTATGAAGAGTTTGATATCTAAAACGACAACTTGGAATTCCTGGAATATGGTAGCCTGTAATAGTAGACATATATTTATTTCAAAAATATTTGCTTGGCAATCGTCAAGCTATGCAAAAGTGTTGGTATCCGATTTATATTGTTTTATTGTTATAGATTTTTTTGTTCAATCAACAATAATCATCTTATAGGTAATTTGCCAGTTATTCTCTCTAGGTGGTAAAAAATATGGCCAGCAGAACTGAAGGCGTGGATTTATAGTTTATGTATACTAATGAACAATGCACTCATTTAACTCATAAATGCAAATTTACTCTCCATAATTAAAAATGCACCCAAAATTTTTTTTATTAATATGATATCACGGGTATAGTGTCCATTAAACCTATCTAACTTTGTACGAATGACAGCTTATCCCCCATGGATCAGCTACTTTTAGCATTGAAATTGTATGCCCATGGAGGACATTTGCACAGTATTGCTCAATTTGTTGGAGTTCATACATCCACAGATTCCCTCTGTGCTATATCTAGAAAGTATCAGTGTGGCCTCCTTTTCCTTTTATTATTATCTTCCATTTTATGCATATTCAATACAAATCACAAAAAAAACAACTTTATTAGTATTAAAAGTAGGTTAAAAAAGTAGTGGTGCAACGACCAGAAAAATAAACGTACTTTAAAAATTAAACCAAGTTTGGTTAAACGACGTTTTATAATAAGACGGTGCAAGAGCCTCTATGAGTTTTATATGTTATACAATATACCTATATACAGTAATGTCCGAATATATCCAAAGTTCATTATAACCAATAAAGTATGAATAGTTTTCCTTTTTCTTTTGTTTAATTTCATCATCTCTTTTGTTTTCAAGATTAATAGAAATACTTCTTGAAAAATATTACCACTTATTTGCCTTTTTGTGTAAATCACTGAAGAAGGTCTTCATCAACCTCTGGATGTGCAAATTTGTTGAATTTCTCACATCTAATATTTGTTTTGTTATATACCTACTGATAGAATGCATTGTTTTTTTTTCATGTCATTGCAGCGCTATACTTTCCAAGATTGAAATTCTTGTAAATGTCACACTGTTTCACCGCACTTTTTTTCAAATAATTTCATAATTTTTTTCAGTGTACGTTTTTGCTATTCTATTTTAGAACGCAAGAAAAAAGTAACTTTATGAGCATAAGCCACCCAGCGATCACCGTCCTGGTTAGCGTTAATTTAGTAAGTTTTGAATAAGAAGGTTCTGATTTAGTAGGTCATTTTAATTCAATGAGTTAATTATTCATATATTATGTCGAAATGTATTTTGTGTTTCGTATATTTTTTTAGTAAGTGAATAAATTTTTTAAAATAATATTTTTTCTTGAATATGCACCACGTACCGGTTGAGAATCGCTGAAGGTTACCAACGCTTAACGGTGAGGCCTATAAAAAAGTCCCCGACTACATAATATCTAACCAAGCTAGTTAGTCGAGTATGTTAGGTACGCTGGTTAGCATTTGGGAGGTCTCGGGTTCAAATCCCGGGGCCGACTGGTCTGCCATGAGTTTTTCTCAGAGGTTTCCTCATGGTAATGTAAGTAACTGCTTGCAAACTTATAAGGTGAATGCTGGGCCAGTATTAATCCTCTGAACCCTACCCACACTTCCTATGTTCCATAAATATCCCGTCTCACCTTTCCTTAATGCACTTGTACATACAAGTGCATCCTCTGATCTGGCTGAAGGAGTTAATCCCAAACTCAAGCTGCCCGCCTCCCTGACACATACTTCAGGGAGGAATGAAACACGTGTATTTCCTTTTTTTCCATAATATCTATATGTTAAGATTTTTTTTTTTTTTTGAAAAGGGATGATGGGACACAGGCGAGTATTCGCCTGTGTTTCCACCATCTACCCTCATGGGCTCGTAAGCTAGTACATTACCCAGCAGATTATAGTATACGTAGATATAGTTTATAAATTGCAATTATGGACAATCACAACGCCCATATGAATGTATGTAATCCGATGAGTAGTTTCAGGGATTACCTCCTACATCCAAACTTACTTCACATCTTCATAATATCAGTGTAGATTAAGTTATCAAGTTATTGTGATCTAGAAATGAAACGAAGAAACAGTACCAATCTGGTAAATTATCGGCGAATAATTATCCTTGATTGCAGTACAAATTAATAACTTGCACGTTTAACAGTTTTGTTTATGAGTTATCAAATCGAAATGACCATTAGCGCTGTATTGGAGGTGCATATCTCCAACCACACCAGCGTAGATGTGGGGGGTACAGGCAGGGCCGGATTAATCATTAGGCAGAGTAGGCAACTGCCTAGGGGCCTCGCATCGACTAGGGGCCCGTGCACGCACCAAGAAAAAAAAAATTTATCGAATGAAAATTTTATTTGAAAATTTTTATGAAATTCCTCAACAATATTATTGCTTTCTTTCAACGCATGTTGTCAAATGATGAAATACTTCATACATACAGAACCATCTAGTTCTAGTATCTAGTAGTAGAACTAATAAACTTTCTTCGTTCAACAATGAATCAGAACCGTTCGAATTCATTGTCGATAATGGCCATTGAAGATGATGCATTAGAAAGGGTCAACTTCCAAGATGTTTTAAACGATTTTGTTTCTAGAAAGGTTAGAAGAGTTAATATTCAAATTTACTGTACTGTGCAAAAAAGATGAATATCTTGGAAGTTGACTGTTTCCAATTTGTACTTCACAAAACTGTTTTCTTTTGTTTATTGTATTTTATTGCGTTTAACAAAATCAAATTTGAAATAACCGCGTCCCGTCTCATTTCTTTCTCCTTACCCATCATGCAACTTGGATCATCATTCATCACATATCTATAACCTATTCATTAAGACCATTTCAATAAAGCTAACGAGTCAGGTGAGGGGATGCTGCAGCATCAAGCCAAAGTAACCATGTTGTTGCAATATCACATAAGACTTTGAAGTAACAGGATATCTGGACTCGATCATCTGGAAGTTACTTACATCTTTTTATCGACTTGAAAAGACCTGGGGCCCAGACAGGGTTGTTGCCTAGGGACCCGGACAGGGTTGTTGCCTAGGGACCCGGACAGGGTTGTTGCCTAGCGGCCCGGACAGGGTTAATCCGGCCCTGGGGCCTACAGGGTTACAGCACCCTCCTAGAGGATTGAAAAACTTCAAAATAGTTAAACTCATAAGGTAGAAACAAAAATATACTTCCATAAAATAACATTCAAACGCCCAAAAATTCAGAAATTTGAAATAATGATTATAAAGCAGCCGCTGTACATTATCTAGTCTACTAATTAAATTGAATGATAAACGGAATATTTTTTTATTTATTTTTACCTATAATATTCTATAGAAAAAACGTGTTTTTAAGCTGTATTATAATTATTATAATACAGCTTAAAACGATAGACCGGTCGAACATATCCCCTTGTACAACAGTTTGTTGACGTTTAGATTTTTCTGTAGTAAAATGAAATATAGTTTGAATGGCTGAAGATATATCAACAAAAGCATTTCACAGTAGAAAATATATATTAGCAAAATTTAAAAAACATTACCCACCTATCAGATAATAATCTAATTAACAAAAATAACAAATTTTATCTACAAAAACATAATACGAACACGTTTTTTCTATAGAATATTATAGGTAAAAATAAATAAAAAGATATTCCGTTTATCACAGTTCAATTATTGAACTGTGTTATATTTAAACTCTGTTATATTGCTGTGCTCTCTCTAGCTTGTGTTGTTACACCATTTTTACTTTATATCAAGGCTTGTACTTTAAATTTACTAGTAACTAGGACATTTCAAAAACAGCGACAATACTGTTTTTGAAATTAAAAAAAAATAACGTCAACGAAAGAAAGCTCGAAAGAGATGCCCTTAAAAGTTTTGCCTGCGATTTTCTCTACTGCGCAGTACCCCGACCCCCCCTAAGACACAAACCTATCTACGCCCCTGCCCAACCACCTGACGGATATAATAAAGCCGTGATTATTTATACGTCAACTGTTCATGGTTGAACTTTTTCTTCGACAAAATAATTGCCGTCAGGGGCTGTTGCCTGAACGAGTACACTTGTTAAAATGCAATTGATACGGGGACCTTCGAAGACGGCAATTATAAATAAAGCGGCCGCAATAGTATAGTAAAATTTTGTAATGCTAATTTATCGAATAAAATTCACGGCATATGATTGCAAATGAATAATGGTGGAGATATTGCTTAATTCTCAATGTCTCGTCTATTATAAAAAGAGAGGATACTTAGGGATAGCCGCAATAAAAACGATGAAAGATACATTGGGTTTCAGTGTTCTTTAACGCAATAACTCGGGAATGTCAGTCAAGGTTGATTACTTTCTCTGCGCGGACACTGACTTCTTATTTCTGATGTTGAATTAATCATTTGATCCTGCTTCGTATCCGATTTTAAATTATGCTAATGCCAACGTGACGTCCAATTCGAAAGATAAGATCGCACGGAGAAATATTATGTAATATTCTCGCGCTTCCAATCGTAACCTAGGAAATGCACTTGACACGTACGTACGTATAAAGGGAATTGTTGAAGTATTTGTTGAACACTACGTGAAATCACTGGAGATATTCGTGAACATTTTCGATCGAGTTTGGAAACTCTTTCTCGAAGATTTGGCACTAATAACGCAACATTGAGCTTCACATTCAAAATAATGA
This sequence comes from Cynegetis impunctata, assembly GCA_030704885.1. Classification (NCBI taxonomy): domain Eukaryota; kingdom Metazoa; phylum Arthropoda; class Insecta; order Coleoptera; family Coccinellidae; genus Cynegetis; species Cynegetis impunctata. Next base: position 2,827,588 of record JARQZK010000001.1, read on the forward strand.
ATACGTGCAAGTTGACATTTCCATAGTTTTAGTCGTATTTTCCGTATGATTTCGCTTTTTATCAAAAGTTTTGATAAAGCTACGAATGTCGTGGCGAAACGTCATTTAATAAAATCGAGTTTTTTGAGATTCACCAAGCCTGTTATTGCTAATAATTATCAAAAAGTTATATATATATATATATATATATATATATATATATATATATATATATATATATATATATATATATATATATATATATATATATATTTACATAATGTTGGAGTAAGAGGGGTTGCAAATGACTTATTTCGCTCCTATCTTAGCAACAGAACTCAAAAGGTGAAAATAGGTGAGGTTATGAGTAAACCATTGCACATTAACTACGGGGTGCCACAGGGGACAGTGCTGGGCCCAGTTTTGTTTACAGTCTACGTGAATGAAGTACTATCCATGTTAGATGAAGGAGATATTTTTTGTTATGCAGATGATACTGCAGTAATTATAAGAAGCAAAACTTGGGACATGGCATATCGAAAGGCAGAATTAACTCTCTCTAAAATTAAGGAATGGTTTGATGAAAGCATGTTGACCTTAAATATTGCCAAGACAAAGTTTATCACCATTGCTTTCAACCAGAGGATGATACCACATTTGAATAACCTGAAAATTAATAATGTTGGATCCAGTAGATCTGGAAATGCAAATGAAAATGAAGCTACGGTAGAACGAGTGACAAATATCAAATATTTAGGTGTATACATCGATGAGTGTTTAACATGGAAAAAACACATACATTATGTTATAGATAAAGTCAGAAAGTTAATTTATAAGTTTGTGGAGATGCGTCACATAGTAACTCTGAACACCTTGAAGATGATTTATCATTCACTGGTAGAATCCATTATAGTCTATGGTATTGTAGTTTGGGCAATGCATATAAATCTGTCTTGGCACCGTTGAATGTTGTCCAAAAGCGTATCATAAAGACTATGCTTTCTAAAAGTAGTAGATACTCAACTACACTATTGTTCAGGGAAAGTAAACTGTTAAATGTTGATCAAATGTACATTAGGTCTGCGGCAAGGTACATGATACTGAATTCTCATTATAAGAACTATGTGCGTCACGAAGTTCAGACCAGGAATGTGACACGTGGACATTTGCTGACGCCTTATGTGAGGTTCAGTGCTGTACAGATGCACATTAGCTGTAGTGGCCCAAAAATTTATAACTCGTTGCCCTCCAATATTAGAACATTGCCTTACACTAGAAATAAAGCTAAGCTCCTCAATAAGTGGCTCTTGGAAAAATCTTTTATGCTGGGAAATGGATAGAGTATATACTATGAATGTGCTGATATAGTATAAATGGTCTGGTTTTTTTCTTTTTTCTCTTCTTCCTTTCTTTGTGAATTAAAATTGAATTGAATTTATATTAAGTTGTAATGAATAGTGCACGCACAGGTTCACAGAACCCATAGTGCATTATATTGGTAATCCTGAGGGTAATATTTTTGTACGGTGTTCTTTGATATTTCATTTAAACTAATGTAGAATTTATTATTAGTATTGTCATAATAGTTGTTGTTATCTGAAGTATTAAATGTTATTATTATTATTATTATTATATATATATAACGAATATATATATATATATATATATATAAAAATTTTTATAATGGCATGCCGGTACCATACATATCAAACCCTTGATTAATGATCTCTCCAATTTATATATGAATAGAATTTTTATATTTACGTACGATATTGACTGCCACAACTAGCCTAGAAAAAGAAACAAACTGTTTCGAAACGTCGGCATTGTTGAAAAGAGTCAATAGAATAAAGTATCCAAAAGTCCCAATAAGTCTTTTCTTAGTATTTACGATGGATGAGAACATAATAAGAACAATAAGAAATTTGACTGATTACTAATTTGTCCTAAAATATTTCATCTTTGTTGTTTTACAAAGATGAAATATTTTTCCGTTCTTCCTGAATTATAGTGATTTGGCATAGTTATTACTGTTATAGTGACTCATAGACATTTCCTTCGGAAAATAATTCGTTGGTTTGCCATTGTCAAATGACTATCTTTGTTTCAAATCTGTGAATCTTCAATTTTACTCGTATTCCTTTCATCTTAAGCAATTCATTACGTATGACTTGATATTTTCTTTATGTTTATGTTGATTATCCGGAATAAATGCCAATGCGCTAGTAAATTCGATCTAAAAAATAATTATTCAGATCGGATATTCACATTCTCATTGATACTATCGATATTATTCATTTGGAAATTGTCAGTATGTTTATGAATGTGTATGAAATTATGTAATTATCCAGCACAAACAGCATAATAGGTATTTACTTTAAGGTCAGTGAACGTAGCACGAATTGAGGATTTTTTATTATTATAAAGATTCAAA
>JARQZK010000001.1:2837500-2841562 GCA_030704885.1 Cynegetis impunctata
TTATGAAGTTACAATCGACCTCTATATTATCTCTATTCAACCTAAGATAGAAAATGTTAAAGATACATTGAGATGGTCACTGCAAACGATATTGCTTCAATCTTTTGCAGTGGCCATCTCAATATCCTTAACATTCTGTATCTAAGGTTGAATGAAGATAATATAGACGTCTATTATAATTTCACTAGCCATTTTACCCATACTAGGGTGAAATATAATAATAATAATAATAATAATAAGGACTTTATTGACTATGAGAGGCGAAGTCTAGCAAAGCTATTCAACTCAACCTCGAACTACAAAAAATAAAATATAATCAATGAAACAAAGTAACAAATAAAAAAAAAAAAAAACAATATATATATATATAAAAAAAAAAATTCAAGAACCTATATAAATTGAAATGAAAATAAATAATTAATGGAATAAAACAACTCAATGTGAAATGAAATACAAACAAATAATGAACCAGACACGAAATAAAAAACTGAAACAAATCGCAAATTATTAGGAGAAAATGAGAATGTAAACGCTGAATATAAATTGACAATAACAAACTGAAGTTCATTCATTAGGTAGCCCTGAATAAAAATTAAACAGCTATTTGTGCAGATAGAAGTCTCGATCTGATCTTCTTCTTGAAACTATGTAATGAGAGGTTTTTAATATTCCTAGGAATCTTATTATATACAGCTATAGAATTATATGAGAAAGATCTTTCAAAGATAGTTAGGCGAAACCTAGGGAGGTGGAGAGTATCCCCATGTCTAATATTAACAGCATGAGAATTACCTCTGAAACTCAAATCTACAATGAAGATAAGAAGGCATCCCAGATGATAGAATGCGGTGGACTAAAGAACGCATATGAAAGAAGAAAACCTGGTTCATTCTCAGCCACCGTAGTTGATCAATCTTAGCCGAGATCCTCCCATATTTGCGTACTCTGAATACAAACCGACAACATGAATTCTGAATGCGCTGTAGTCTATTCCTCGAAAATTGATCCAGACAAGGATAGATAAGGACCAGACCATAGTGCAGAATCGGCAAAATTAGCGTTTTCTACAAGTTTTTTAACGCATCTTAAAATTCAATAATGCTAACATTCATATACAGAGTCCTAAGAGCCATGTAGCATTTTCTTACCAAAATCAAAATATGATCACGAAAACGTAATTGATCATCCATAATGATACCCAAATTCTTAGCAGAATTACTTTGAGAAAGACCCACGCCATCCAACATAATAGAAACATTCTCATGTACCATCGACCTTTTAGCACTCGAGCTGAATAGAAGTAAAGTGCACTTAGAGGGATTCAGCCTAAGATTGTGTTCCTTCGAGATACAAGCCATGACTTCCAGATCCTGATTTATATATGTAGAAGCCTCTGCAGCCCTCTCCGAAACGAAAGGGAAGTACAACTGGGAATCATCCGCAAATGCATGATACTGACAATGATTCAACCCCATGAACAGGTCCGCTGTGTACACCAGGTAGAGAATTGGACCTAATATCGATAATATGATATGATAGATTTTTGTTTTTCAAATTGTCCTAGATATATTTCAAATTATGATTTCTTGCGTATTCTGAGCACGATGATTTCCTTTGCTATTATATATATATATATATATATATATATATATATATATATATATATATATATACCGTAAATAGGGGCTACTTTGCTCCTTCAGGGTTTACTTTGCACCACCGATGATTAAAGATATTAGTGGGCCCAGATTCCAAACAAGCTAATAGACAACCACCTGCTCTTATATGTATGGAGATTTGACTATATACCTGAGTGGAAACACGAATCTCCCTGTATTAATCAAAAGCTGGCAATGTATGTGGCAGGAGCTCAGAAATTCGCGTTTTTTTTCACGTGCAAAAATATATGGCACAATATACGTTCCACTAATTTCAAAATAAAATTTACCAAAAAAAAATTTTTCAATTTCCAATTTTATGTGATGCAATGACAATTCCACAGTGTTTCCACTTTGCCCCAGAAGCACTTCAAATCTGTTTACAACAGTGGTGTAAAGTATCCTCCTCCAATGAGGAAACTTCGCTCCAATTTAAAAAATAAAAAATAAAATAATTAATCATTTGAAACCGCAAATAAGCATTACAAATATGTTCATTCAACCTCTTTCACGATAGTAGAGCTATTGAAAAAATCTAATGTTATCAATAGATGGAAGTTCTCATGAGTTTCATAATTTTGGTTTAAAATCGGTGCAAAGAAGTCCCAAGTTACGATATATATATATATATATATATATATATAATATATATATATATATAATATATATATATATATATATATATATATATAATATATATCTATATATATATCAGTGGCGGCTCGTGAGGTTTTGGTTTGAGGAGGCTACAAGAGGTGTTAAAAAATACACCATAGGCGAAAATTTTTAGGATTTCAAAGTCAACCGCCTTATAATTTAAAGAAAATCAAAGTAAAACAGTTTTCACTTTCGAGTGTCCACCTTGAGACCTACAACTCCTATTTACAATATTCACAAAAACTCTTCTCAGCCAATTAATCAATTCATCTATTCATCAAATTTTTTTCTTTCACAAAATAGGTACCTACCTACCTACTTAACGAATTTGTTAACAGCTGGTGAGAGCAAATAAAAAGATATTATATATTTTTGAAGATTAGCGGGATTCTGCGATCTTTAACGTTAGCAAAATGATCTATAATATCCTCATAAAATTTTTTGTCTTTCGCCAAAAGTTTTACCAATTCCTTTTCAATAGACAACAAACTAATATTTTTCAAACGATCCTGGCTCATTGAATTTCGTAAATAAGTTTTAATTCTCTTAAGAGTGGAAAACGAGCGCTCTACGGAAGCCGATGTCACCGGGATAGAAACAATTAGACATAAGAGTTTAAAAACTTGGGGTAAATCTTGATTCAAATCATTATCAAAAAGGTATTCAATAGTCCTCACATGATTTTCATTTTGCCCCAAAATTTCATTGTCATTATAAACAACACACAGTTCACTTTTTATGGTCACCTTATCAAAAAAAGTGTATTTTTGACATAAATTTTCCAAAGGGTTATCTGGAAAATTAGCCGAAAATGCGGTTAACAAATTTTTATTGAGTAAGTCGAAGAAATGCAGTTCTTTCAAATCAGAGAACCTTATTTCTATTTGACCCCTAATAGTATCCAAAATTTCATAAAATATTTGCTTATAGTGAAGCTCCATATCTGCGTAACTGAATTTCTTTCGTTGGCTAAATTGAGTCGTATCATCAGTAGATTGAAATACAGAAAATAGTTTTTTAAAATAAACTTCTGCACGAAATTCTGAATTTTTTTCCAAAAGAAACTTGAGCCGATTTTGTGAGTAAATTACATCTGAAAACTTGTGCTGTAAGATTTGAAAAACTATTTCTGTTTGTTAAAAAATTAATTTATAGATGTTTAAAAAATATATGAATTCCTTATCTTGTAAGTAAGATATTAATCCGCGTGCTGTATTTATAGTTACTTTATCGGTGAAAAATTCCCCACTTTCAACTAGGTATAGAATTAAATCCTCAAATCCTAAGCGGCCCCAAACAGAGACATTTTCACTAGTAAAAAGTAAACACTGCCAACAAAATAATTTATTTTTTACCTGTGATCCGGTTAGGCAAGGATGTCTCTCATAATTCCTTGTATTAAAACCGCGGTTTTGTTGTCTGTTACGCTGCACCAAATTGTTCAATTCAGGGGTAGGTCGCAATGTTTTTATCAAAACTTTATCCTCATAACTTAGTGCACTAAAGTTATGGAATAACAAATATTCCACTAAGTCAATATTGAAATTTTTGAAATTAACTTCAGTAACCAAACTCATTTTAAAACAATACGCGAGCAATATAAGTAAACACGCTGCCATCAGTAACTACGATCACACTACGATTCAATTAATGTCTTTCCAACGAATTCAATCGATGTCACGTGAAATTCTATATAGTTGTGATTGGTCGACGTTGTATGAGACTGGGTTCCTATCCGTGTTGCCAT
>JARQZK010000002.1:0-2500 GCA_030704885.1 Cynegetis impunctata
CTTTACAGATACTTTAATTCACAGCGACAGTAATCAACACATTAAAATAAAACACAGTGCTTTTCATTAGTTCATACATAGGTTGTTCACTGTTCCATCATCGGAAACAAATTTTCGAACCGAAGTTAATACAATTAAATTATTAGCCACCAATAACGGTTACCATGAAAGTATTATCGATAAGCTCATTGGGAAGAAACGAATAAAGAATCTGTTGCATTCAACATACCCCCGGCAAACTATCAAGGAACAAAAATACTTCCCAATAAATTATGTGCCGAATTTGAGAAGCAAAATTTGTAACAGACTATCGAAAAATAACTGTAGTCAGTCTTCATAATGAATTCATAACTCGAAACATGTCGACTATCCTCTACTGCTAGATACAGTATCTAAATATTTTTTATATAGTGAAACTTAAGCTAAATGTGTTTTATTTTAAAGTTTAAACTTTCATTTTTTATGATGTTTCATCAAGTGATGTGCAATAATTCAATCTTAGTTATTATTTTAAATTCAAAATCTATATGTATAATATTTCGATGATCCAGTTGCTGATATTTTCAGGGTAATTCAATCATCGCACCCTGTATGCAACACGATTATGCTTTGTGGGATCATCGTGTGCATGGCATCCGTATTTCTTCTCGGTCTGGATGGCCGGTTCGTGTCCCCCATCACATATCCCGGAATATGCCAGGCAAAGACGTGGCTGCTAACTATTGGCTTCACCCTTTCGTTTGGAGCTATGTTCAGCAAAGTGTGGAGGGTGCATAGACTGACGACGAAAGCTAAAAGCGATCCCAAGGTTAGAACGGTGAGTGGTTTTCGTTTTTATCTTGTGTAAACATTGGCAAATTTATTCATCAGAAACAAAATTGGCATCCTTTTATACTGTACAATCAACAATGTTTCTGAAAGAGAAATAGATAAAATAGTTCTTTCAGTTGGCCATGAGGAATAAGATATTGAAATATAAGTCAGTAAGAATTCGAAAATATATTTTCCATAAAATCAATACGAAAAGGAATAAGTAATATATATACATATATATATATATATATATATATATATATATATATATATATATATATATATATATATATATATATATATATATATATATATATATATATATATATATATATATATATGTTATATCGTATGTTTTCTTCGGATGGTGGAATGAATCTGAGAAAGATTCCGGGGTTCAATCCGATTTTTTCGAAAGTTTTGTTGGCGCTGAGAAGCACCGTTTGTTTCACGACGTTTCGCCAAAATCTCATTTGGCATTTTCAAGTGCTGCTGTACGTCTGGTGACTCGACGGCAACTACTGTTCGCCTCTGCTTGTGTCCGGGTTTTATTGGCATTGACTGGTCCTGTTTCCTGATTGGCCGGTTCGCTGCATAGGCTCCGCCCCCTCGCTTCTTCGCTTCGATTTCCTTCGTCGATGTTAGGTTTTACGTCTTGTGTCGTTTTAGGCGTTATCGTGTTTTTTAAAATTGTTTTCCAAGTTAGTGGAATATTCAGAGCATCGTCCCGTTTGTTTAGATGTCCTGATTTCTCTATTTCTAGGGCTTCTCTTATGGTACGAACCCTGTAGTTTTCAATGGATGCTATTTCTCTTGATTGGTCAAAATCGATTCTGTGGCCTGTTGCTTGATGATGTTGAAATAGGGCTGATGTTGTTTGTTTGTTCCTGACGCAAATTTTATGTTCTTGGATTCTTGCTGATATTTTTCTGTTCGTCTGTCCTATATATGTTTGGCCGCAGTCTGCACAAGGTATGCTTCGGCGTCTACAGCATACCTTGTGCAGACTGCGGCCAAACATATATAGGACAGACGAACAGAAAAATATCAGCAAGAATCCAAGAACATAAAATTTGCGTCAGGAACAAACAAACAACATCAGCCCTATTTCAACATCATCAAGCAACAGGCCACATAATCGATTTTGACCAATCAAGAGAAATAGCATCCATTGAAAACTACAGGGTTCGTACCATAAGAGAAGCCCTAGAAATAGAGAAATCAGGACATCTAAACAAACGGGACGATGCTCTGAATATTCCACTAACTTGGAAAACAATTTTAAAAAACACGATAACGCCTAAAACAACACAAGACGTAAAACCTAACATCGACGAAGGAAATCGAAGCGAAGAAGCGAGGGGGCGGAACCTATGCAGCGAACCGGCCAATCAGGAAACAGGACCAGTCAATGCCAATAAAACCCGGACACAAGCAGAGGCGAACAGTAGTTGCCGTCGAGTCACCAGACGTACAGCAGCACTTGAAAATGCCAAATGAGATTTTGGCGAAACGTCGTGAAACAAACGGTGCTTCTCAGCGCCAACAAAACTTTCGAAAAAATCGGATTGAACCCCGGAATCTTTCTCAGATATATATATATATATATATATATATATATATATTATATATATATATATATATATATATATATATATATATATGTATATATATATATATATATATA
>JARQZK010000002.1:5000-77500 GCA_030704885.1 Cynegetis impunctata
CGCTTAGTAAGAAGATTTGAAATACTTTTCCAAATCCAGCTGGATTCATGTTTTGTTGGTCTCAGTATCCATTCTGAAATTCAATAATGCTCCTCTGCATACTTACAGATCGGTTGTGAAAGAATATTCTTCAAGTGTCTTACCTGGTTTCGGGTGTAGGCGATCTCTCTACAACTATTCGTATTGTGCGTGATACAGTGATACACAATAAAAGGGACCTACAGTTTCACGACGGTTCCGAACGTCTTTATGAAGATGTTTTACAAGGCAGAATACTTCTCGGTGGTTTGCCATAGCCTTCCGAGAGGTGGTTCCGCATTAATACGTTGGTTTGGCCGGGATTCGATCCGCCGACTTTCTGTTCAGTAGTCGAACACACTAACCACTGAGCTGCAGAGCCACATATATGGGAAAGTAATAATATTTAATAACTTTGATTGATTCTTGATAAATTTATGTAGAGAAAACTAGAAGTTCTTTTTTCTTTTCACCAATTATTTCCCATCAATTACTATCTTTGAAGATGAATATTGATATTATGTTGTAAAACTAAACAAATAGAGATAGAAAATATTAACCACAAAATCATCTGAACTGGACAACTCGCTTTTCACTTCAATTTAAATTTTCCTCACGTTTCATAAATCAGGAAAATATCAAGAAATATAAAATATCGAATACAGTGCCACCTCTTGCAATTTCGATTCAACTGTATGACTTTTGAAATTCAGGTGAAAGTTTCAGAAAAGGAAAATATCTTCCTCCCAGGGGCATAATTCTAGAAATTTAGGGCTCGTTGCCGTCCACGCTGAGATGTCCTCTGCAACAGAAAGGAATGTAGTAGAATTCGAAGTATAGTATTTGTTTGGCAACGAAGACAATTTTCCTGTGTGTGAACACAGTGAGGGGATATAAAAGAACTTCAAATATGTGTTCTGTCCTTCTTAACTTGATTTTAACTTTGCTAAAAGCGAATTGCCTCCGGGCGACCCTCTCCGATATTGGAAAAGTTTTCGAGAATGTGTTTTCTTTCGTATAGAAAGTAAGTTAATTATTTTGTTGGATGAAATCGATATAAGCTTATAACAGACCTACGTTATAGAAAATGATAGGGTTTTGACAGTGTGCAAACAAGCTTTTTCATATATTTCTATAGTGCTATAGAAATTCTCGTTCCAACATCTTGAATTTATATCATTTGGAAAGTTTGATACAAGAAATATATACTACGAATTCTAATTTTTTCATTATTGAAAAAAAGTACAATGGCTTTTCGAAAATAGTCTCCAATTTGATTCGTCCTAAAGCTTTCATAATTTTAGGAAATATATATATATATATATATATATATATATATATATATATATATATATATATATATATATATATGATTAATAAAAACAAAACTTGAATTTACTACGTTTATTATCACAAAACTATTTTGAAAAATATAACACATCGATTGCAATTTCGGTCACTAGATCATCATCGGGCAGATTGAGTTAGGAACTGAATACATAAATATAGATTTGCGCTTACGGGTGGGAAAGAATTATTGCAGGTACCTAAATAGACAAGAGGAACACATTCCAAGAAGAACTAATCGAAGTGGATTTCCCAAATTGGTAGAATAAAATGTTCTTAGAAAAACCATTATGGTTTGAATACACTAAATATAGGAGAATATATCAAGTCAATCTGGTCGTTCACCAAGATATCTTTTGCATTATGATTGAGTTTGAAAATTTCGAATGATTTTAAGTAGGTTAATTTGGTTCCTTTCGGTAATTTGTGCATAATTTGAAAGTTATTCATTTGTGAAAACGGGTGGTGGTTTTCACGGCAATAATTTTAAAACGTTGAATCCGTTTTATTTTTCAAAGAACATTGTTGGTGTTCCTTGAATCTTGTCTTGAACGATCGGCCAGTCTGACCTATATACCTATATACATTCCTTTACATATAGGTATACACTCCTTTAGATATAGGACAGACTGGTCGATCGTTCAACACAAAATTTAAAGAACACCAACAATCTTTTTCGAGAAATAAAACAGTATTCAACGTTTTCAAATCATTGCCATGAAAACCACCACCCGTTTCCACAAATAGATAAGTTTCAAATTATGCACAAATTACCGAAAGGAACCAAACTAACTTACTTAGAACCATAAGAAATTTTTAAACTCAATTATAATGCAAAAGATATCTTGCTAAACGACCAGATTGACTTGATATAATTATTCTCCTATATTTAGTGTATTCAAACAATAATGATTTTTCTAAAAACTTTCTATTGTACCACTTTGGTAAATCCACGTCGATTAGCCCTTTTTGAAATGTGTTCCTCTTGTCTCTTTAGGTACCTGCAATAATTCTTTCCCACCCGTTTTTCCACCCGTAAGCGCAAATCTATAATTATGTAGGTATTCTGTTCTTAACTCAATCTGCCCGATGATGGTCTAGTGACCGAAATTGCAATCGCAGTGTAATATTTTTCAAAGTATTTTTGTGATAATAAACGTAGTAAATTCAATTTTTCGTTTTGTTCATCATGTTATATTATCACGTAGTAACGACGGATACCATCAACTATATTTATATATATATTTATATATATATATATATATATATATATATATATATATATATATATATATATATATATATATATATATATATATATATATATATATATATATATATATATATATATATATATATATAGTATGAGGTTTAATGGGTAGCGGAAAGGGCAGGATATTCAAAGACCTTTCTGGCTATGACCTATGTATTTCGATACCAATTTGTATCTTCTTCAGGGTCTATAAGAAAATAAAACAGTTACACAATCTAAAAATTCACAACATAATACATCTTACCGCCAGTAGTCCTTGATGAGTCAAGTTCCACCAGCATTTGTTCATTATACAATTAATTAATTTATTTAAAGACCGAAAAGGAAACATTCATTCTGATTGTTTTTCTATTGGTAGCCTGTAGTTGGATGTCTTAAACAGAGTTCTATTATCCAACTACAGGCTACCAATAGAAAAACAATCAGAAGTAATCTACAAAATACCATGTGGATCATGTGATAAATTCTACATCGGACATACAGAACAACAACTAAAGAAGAGGATAACACAACACAAGAGTGATGGTAGGTTACATCCTGACAAATGTGCGCTAGCCAAACATATCTGGACAACTGGACATCGAGTCAGTTTCGAAGAGGTGGGTGTGATTGATAGAGACAAAAATCAGAACAATCGTAGATTTCTGGAGATGTGCGCGATAAAACAGTTCGAAAATTCGGTTATAAATGAACAGAGTGACACAAAACAATTAAACAGTATTTACTGCAACATTTTCAAATGTGAAATAGATAGGAAGTGGGACATAAGAGTGGGATAAAGAGAGAGAAAATAGAATATAAAAACAAAGTAGATATAAGACTGTGTAAATATAGGTAACATACTAAAATTGTCTACGTCATTGATATGATATAAGAACACAAAAAGAACATAGAGTGTGAGTGACAGCAATATTTAATTTCGATGATTACAAACCTAACCTCTATTGAATAACTCATCGTAACGAAATTTCTGATATTTGCCTTTGAAACCAAAAAAACAAATAACACAAGCAATAAGATGAATGTTTCCTTTTCGGTCTTTAAATAAATAAATTATTGTATAATGAACAAATGCTGGTGGAACTTGACTCATCAAGGACTACTGGCAGTAAGATGTATTTATGTTGTGAATTTTTTAGATTGTGTAACTGTTTTATTTTCTTATGAACCCTGAAGAAGATACAAATTGGTATCGAAATACATAGGTCATAACCAGAAAGGTCTTTGAATATCCTGCCCTTGCCGCTACCCATTAAACTCATACTATATCAACATTCGGCAATTAAAAAAACCAATATATATATATATATATAATATATATATATATATATATATATATATATATATATATATATATATATATATATATATATATATATATATATATATACAATTAAGTAAGTAACTGCCGATAGTTTTTAAAAAATATATTAATTATAGCTGGGTATTCGGCAAGGAGTTATGATCTAAACAACCAAATTTGTCTCAGTCGACGTTTCGACTCTTTATTGAGTCCTCCTCAGGACATCTACAATTTAAAAAGAATGACAAAGAATGTTACACCGAAACAGTTCGTCTTATATATATAAAAAACAACAAAATTACTTAGTATCATATTTTCTCATGTTAATAAATTAGCTATAGGTACCTTTTTCATAGTATCGTTATATTCCTTTCTATGAAATTGTCCACATGCGCGGGTTACTGATAATACAATGTCGCTTGACAGTTATCTGGGTTTGTTATTGTTTTTCGTGAGGTTATGTTTGGCTCCTCGCTCAGAAATTATTAAATTAATAGAAAATTTTTACTCCAAAACCAATGAGCTGTTGTAGAGTTGTGTCATGTTATGGGCCTTACAACCTAACTGTTTGTAAGTATTTGATTAAATTTTAGCATTTGTTTTTGAGTTTCAGTCAGATTTTTATACCATTTAGTTGATATTTCGAGCCCCTTTATTTCTGTATTTTAGCTTTATTCACGTTATTTTAACATGTTTTCGGTTTTAAATGAGTTTTTGTTGTATATTCCTTGTAAATTGCAGCTCATGGAACTGGAGTTCAAAGAAACTGTTGTATACATGTAATTTTGTTGTTTTTATATATAAGACGAACTGTTTCGGTGTTACATTCTTTGTCATTCTTTTTAAATTGTAGATGTCCTGAGGAAGACTCAATAAAGAGTCGAAACGTCGACTGAGACAAATTTGGTTGTTTAGATCATAACTCCTTGCCGAATACCCAGCTATAATTAATATATTTTATATATATATATATATATATATATATATATATATATATATATATATATATATATATATATATATATATATATATATATATATATATATATATATATATATATATATACACTGGCCAGCAAAATTAACGCACTACTAAATTTTGAAAAATATTTTTTTTTTTCTTAATATTAATCAAATATTTTTATGTCATAGTTAAGTATATTCTTATTCTTACTTAATAAGGATATTAACAAAAAATAAAATTCCAGAAGAAGGTAAGAAAAAAATAAAGAAAATAAAGCAAGAAAATTCAAACAATAAAAAATTTATAAACTCAAGTCAAAAATATTTAATAACCGGTATTTCCTCCCTTATTTTGAATAACATCACGGCAGCGATTACTTATGCTCAATATTACGGGCATTATATCGTTTTCATCCAAATTATTCCATATTTGGACAATATCTCCAGTAAGCCCATTCAAAGTGTTAGGAGGGTAAGTAAGTTCTTGAAAAAGGCGGTAAATCATGTCCCAAACATTCTCAATTAGATTAAGATCAGGACTGTTTGCTGGCCAATCCATAGTTCCAATTCCAACCTCATTAAAATAATTTTGCACAATCTGAGCAGCATGCGGTCTAGCATTATCTTGCTGAAACAGAAAATTCTTACCAATGTAAGGGCCAAATGGTACCACATGTTCTTGCAGGATCTCCCTTATGTATCGATCTGCTGTTAAACTTCCATTATTAATAACCACCAAGTCAGTACGAGCAGTTGAAGAGATTCCTCCCCAAAACATAACTGACCCTCCACCAAATAATCTGGTGTTTTGGAAGTTACATTGGGCATATCTTTCATTTGGTCTTCGTTAAACTATCATACGTCTATCTGAGTTGTAGAGACAAAATCTGCTTTCATCTGACCAAAGCACTCTTTCCCAATCTTCATCAGTCCAATTGATGTGCACTCTAGCAAAATTTAACCTTGCTCTACGATGCTCTGGGGTCAAAGCTGGTCCTCGCGCTGGGATTATTGGTCTCAGATCAAGTTCAGCTAGGCGTCGACGAACAGTATCAGTTGAAATTCTGAGTCCATCTGCTTCCTGTAGCTGTGTCTGCAGCAATCTTCCTGTCACAGACCGTTGTCTTGAATCAAAGATTCTTAAAAAACGGTCTTGAACTTACGTAGTTATGCGATGTCTGCCTTGACCAGGTCTTCTTAAGTGCTGACATGTCGCCCTATAACGTTCGATCATATGGGAAACGGATGTATGCGATACACCAAATCTCTGTCCAATTCTTCGAAAGCTCAATCCCTCTTCCAGTAAAATGACTGCCTGAGCACATTCTTCGGCAGTCAAATTTCTAGATTGGCGTTCTATTGTAAACACTTCACTTCACTGTAACTCACAAATGAACATTGTCAGTTCAAATGATAAATTTCAGCGATAAAACCTAAATATAAAAGAGGTATGTTAATTCAAATTTTATCTGAATTCCAACAAAATAAAAATAACAAAAACAGACTTCGATAAAAAAATCCATACGTATAAATTAAGCATGTGTGTACTACGGCTGTTTAAACTGTTTAAAATAAAAATAAACATTTTGATTTTCATATAAATTTCCACCAATAAGTCAAAATAATTTAGTGGTGCGTTAATTTTGCTGGCCAGTATATATATATATATATATATCTATATATATATATATATATAAATATATATATATATATATATATATATATATATATATATATATATATATATATATATATATATATATATAAATATATATATATATATATATATATATAAAATATTACATTTGTCAAAAATTCTTAAAAAGCATGAACAATAGATTTGCGGGAACTTTATATTCGTTCTTGCGAGAAATAAGTTTCTATCGACTTGAATATCATCTCTACTATTAAATTTTATCTCTTTTTCAGAAAAAAGTACAACCTTGGAAACTCTACTCAATGGTTAGTGGTTTATTAGTTATAGATTTTGTAATTATGATCGCATGGCAACTCCACGATCCTCTTCAGCGTCGAGTGGAATTATTTCCGCTAGAGGACCCAGAAGACGCCATGGATGACTCGAAAATTCGACCAGAATTGGAACACTGTGAAAGCAGAAACAACAGCGTTTGGTTGGCTGTCGTTTGTGCTTATAAAGGACTAGTTCTGGTGAGCTCAGCTCTCTTATCAGATTCAAAGTAGTACATATAAAACTAGATCCAAACATCAAATTAAGTATTATATACTAAGATCATGATCAAATTCACATATAACATTAAGTGAACAAGGAAAATTCTTCAATGATTCAAAAATATCGAACAATCATCTAAGGGGGCTGATTATATATTGCGCGAAGCGAAATTTGCATTCCCCATGCAACAGTGAATTAAAGAAAATGTCAAGTCACACCGACTCAACATCTGCATACAGCTGTTTCGATCTTATTAGATCACTTCAGTGAAACATACTTGAATCTGGAAGAATTGATATATTTATTGTTGTTCACCAACACAAATCGGATCGAACTACCATATGGAAAACAACAAATAGCGCCCTCAACAAATAACTTCCAGATATAAAGATTCATTTACAAAGCGCGCTCTAGTGAGTATGTCCTGATATTTTGAAACACTAAGTTATTGTGCTCTGGAATCACATACGCCAGTGTCGTTGAGTAGTTAAGTATGTTGCACTGAAGAGATCTAATAAGGTCGAAAAAGCTGTCTGCAGATCTTGAATCAAAGTGACTTTACATTTTCTATAATTCACTGTTACATTGTGAATGCAGATTTCGCGTAGCGGAATAAATATAACCAGCTCCCTTGAAGATTGTGTGATAATTTTGAATTATTGAAGAATTTTCTTGTTTACTTTATGTTACTAAATCAAATTCCCAGTTTGAATAAATCAACGAGCATTTTCACCATAAAAATTTATATAAAAGGCATAATCTAAAGCTTTGTTTTACTTTTTGTATGAACATAATTAATAATGAAATCAATTATCCACTTCAAAATCACACGTTACATTTAACTTTCGATTTTTCTTTAACGATCCAAAGTAGATGTTGATGCGTGGAAATTTGTTGGGTTTGGGATCGGGTAAATAAAAGTCCAATTCATTTAAAACAGACGACGTTTCGCAAAATATGTTTGCATCATCAGGGCTCTGAAAGTATAATATGATTTTTCTTTTTCATATAAATTACACAAGAGTTTTCAATGTGTGGGTAGAAAATTAATTCAATGAACAATTAAATAAAGTTAAATGCACACCAATAAAACGGATTAAATACAGTCAAAACTTCTACAAATGAAGGTTAAAACAACTAAAAACAACCACTCGTATGTGCATACATTACATTTTTTTGTGTTACAGGGTAAAAAAACAACAAAACTAATTAAAAAATACTTACACTCTAACAGTCTGGACTCACAGTCATAAGAACAAATATAAAATACAGTAAACATTTAGGTATACTGGTATACGGAACTTACAATACATGAATATTTTAAAATAGTACAGTACAAGACGAATATGATAAAATAATGAACAATATTGTTCTGACTCGGAAGTGCAGCAGTAGGGGTTTTTTTGTGTGCGGTGGTGGAATATTGAATAAGGAAAACTTTTTTTTTATATAAACTCGCATGCTATAGGATGGTCAATTTTGAATGTTAATTTTTAATTTTATTTTATCTAAAATATTAAAATATGCCGAGTTTGAATTTTCAATATCCGTTCGTTTATTTTCCGAGTCGTTTTTTTTAATTTGAATCATTTGAGATATTATTCTTTTTCTATAGTTAGTTTGTCGGTCTACAATTGTAAAGTTTTCGAAGTTATATTCAACAATACACTGATACCATACTTATATCTTCATATGTACTCACAATATCTTACTGAAAATTAAAAACACTTCTACTTACCTAACTTTATTGTCGGTCCCCTCAACTTCTACTTATTTTTTCATACAATTCATTTCTTATCAATACAATAACAGCAACGTTTGAGAGCTATTAAATAAATACGAGAATATCCGCATATACGAATACAGCTGACGCGCACGCCAAGCAACGCTCGTGATGGCCGTGACGGACACAATTTAGTCCTAGCTCTTATAACTTGCAATAAAATAACAGTATTTTCTGATATTTGGATCTTTGTTTCAGATATTCGGTCTCTTTTTGGCCTACGAAACACGTTCGGTCAAAGTGAAGCAAATCAACGATTCCCGATACGTTGGAATGAGTATCTACAATGTTGTTATTCTCTGTTTGATAACTGCGCCCGTTACTATGGTTATCGCCAGCCAACAGGATGCAAGCTATGCATTCGTTGCGTTGGCTATAGTGTTCTGCTGTTTCCTCAGCATGGCGCTCATTTTCGTGCCTAAGGTAAATACATAATAGGGAATCATTGAAGACCGTCCTTTAAGGTAATGCCTTAATAAAGTTAAGCCTTATTTAAATAAAGCAAAACCTTAAATATCAGGGTAGAAATTGAGTTATTGGAACTCATTCCTTAAATTGACAGTTCTTGTTTTATTTCTAACCTAAAAAAAATTCTACTTTTACTTGTGTCTTGTCTTTTGTTGTTAAAAATCATCATTATAAGTAAACCTTAATCTGTTTTTTTTTGTGCTGCATTCTTGTCCAAGATTTTGTATTGGCCCAATCATATTTCATAATTTAAACTTGAACATTTATTTTTAAAAAAACGCACAATTGCAGCACTAAACCGACTCAAAACAAAATTCAAACCGAAAATACAGACGGATTACTTGATTTGAGAAACTTTTTTTGGGAGTTTAGGTTTGGTGAATAAGGGAAATAAGGAAACCTTAAATACTTACGGTATCTAGTCGTAAATAGGGGAAAGCAGTAGTTTATTATGGTTCCCTTATTAAATTTTTTCTAGTGCGCATGCGTACCTCTTATTTTCGGAACGACCATAATAAGGCAACATAAAATTCAAACCGAAAATACAGACGGATTACTTGATTTGAGAAACTTTTTTTGGGAGTTTAGGTTTGGTGAATAAGGGAAATAAGGAAACCTTAAATACTTACGGTATCTAGTCGTAAATAGGGGAAAGCAGTAGTTTATTATGGTTCCCTTATTAAATTTTTTCTAGTGCGCATGCGTACCTCTTATTTTCGGAACGACCATAATAAGGCATTTACCTTATAGCGTTTCCAATAATTCCCTAATAACAAATTACAATCTGTTTTGAACAGTATTCAGTTTCATATTCGACGAACAAAGTAGAAAATAAGCCATCGTGTTTTCGTGTTTCGTGTTCAATTTCCATTCAACATTGAAGAGAATTTACTCATTTATTATGAAAATTTGAATTCTCCTAGAGTGAAAATATGTTATTATTGTTTATATGTCTTATATCAAGTGAATATAAATTGAAATTATGTGGGAAAGCGTTCTATTGTTTTCAAAGATATTTTATCTAATCTACCTTTTACACTTAATGTTCTTCCGATTAGGCCAGTCATTTTAGATAATCAATTAACAATAATTCCATAAGTTTTCAAACTTTAATGTTGGGTCGGGAAAAAGATAAAAACAAACTATGGAATGTTGCAACCTTCTTCGACGTCCGGAACATGTTAAAATAGCAATAACATTGAACATTACTTTTGCTTGTGAAAAAAATTCCAGAAATTCTCCAAACTTGGAGTAGTATTAAATATATTATTTCATATCACGTATCGAATTTGCAACCAATTTAAGGATACGGAACTTTTTCGAAATTAACGTTTTTCTTTGATCAACTGACCGAAAAAAGTTCTACAAACTTGACAGATACTTCGGAAAAATATACCGAATAGTTGTATAAATTTGCAACCTTTTACGTTGACCCGAACATATTTATTTATAATTTTTTTAATTCGTAGTCATTTTTTCGGCCAAGATGGTCTCGAAATAATTACAAAAGTTTTGAAACTTGGATGCACATTCAAAAAATATCTATTCTGATGCATTTGCAAATTTTCAACCTTGTACGCGGTCCGGAACTTTATGCAATTTGCAAAAATATGATTTTTGGATTTTTATATTTTTGCAAATTGCATAATGTTCCGGTCCGCTTACAAGGTTGCAAATTGCGTCAGAATAGATGTTTTCTGAATTTGCAACCAAGTTTCAAAACTTCTGTAATTATTTCGAGACCATTTTGCTCGAAAAAGTTACCACGAATTAAAAATATTATAAATAAACATGTTTCGGTCAACGTAAAAGGTTGCAAATTTAGACAGCTGTTCGGTACATTTTTCCGAAGTATCTGTCAAGTTTGCGGACCTTTTGGAATTTTTTTTTGGATCAATTTATCAAAGAAAACCGTTAATTTTGAATTTAAAAAATGTTCCGTACCGTTAAATTGGTTGCAAATTTGATACGTGATATGAAATAATATATTTAATACTAATTCAAGTTTGCAGAACTTCTGGAATTGTTTTCTCAAGCATAAGGCAAAATTCCATATTATTGCAGTTTCAACAATGTTCCGGACCTCGGAAAAGGTTGCAAAATGAGATTTGTTCCTTTTTCTATGTAGCATTCAGTTGACCAAAGTTCGAAAACTTTTTGAATTATTGTTGAATTTTCGATTTTCAATGTCTAAACCGACTGGCCTACATTCTCAAAATGACACTCAGAATAGCTTAACCAGAATCTTGTCACCAATATCATGGACATGATAACTTGTTTCGCTATGATTTGGTGTATGAATATCCATAGCTGTGAAATTTTATATTTGAGTTTAAATATATCCAAACTGTTACAGATAGATACAATACTGTACCTAGATACAATACTGTACCTTCAGTGTTTAAAAGTTCCGTAGAATTCGAATATAGGGTTTTCTGGTCAAAATAAGATAGTTTTATCTTCCGGTATTCAAAATATCAGACCTGTCTCTCGTTAATTTTGTTTTCGTGTCAATCGAGGGATATTGCAATTGTTCAATGACTTCGTCAGGAGAATTAGTTTCACTTTGAAAAGGGCTCAACGATGCGTGTGGAAAAAAAAGGAAACATAGGTACGTGTTTCATTCCGCTCTGAAGTATGTGTCAGGGAGGCGGGAAGCTTGAGTTTGGGATTAACTCCTTCAGTCAGATCAGAGGATACACTTGTATGCACAAGTGCATTAAGGATAGGTGAGACGGGATATTTATGGAACATAGGAAGTGTGGGTAGGGTTCAGAAGATTAATACTGGCCCAGCATTTGCCTTATAAGTTTGCAAGCAGTGACTTACATCACTATGAGGAAACCTCTGAAAAAAACTCATGGCAGACCAGTCAGCCCCGGGGTTTGAACCCGAGACCTCCCAAATACTAGCCAGCGTACGCTAAGTACTCGACTAACTAGCTTGGTATCCAATAATGACCATATATTTCATTCTCCTGATGATGTCATTAAAAAATGGCGAAATTTCGAGACATTAAAAACAAAGGATTCTATTCAGTCTACTGATCGCCAGCGCCCCATAATTTCATAGAACTGTCATCAGTAACCATGATTTTTATATACAGGGTGTTTCCAAATAAGAGCAAAAGGTTGTAGGGGGTATGTCGTGTAAAGAAAACTGATGGGCCTGTTCTTGAAAAGTTACACGTTTTTATAATTGAACGTCACTATAATTATTCATATTGATGATTCAAAAGGCTGAATTGAACTTTTAACCAGTACCACATAGAAATTAAAGGGACTTGACATCCACCTACTAGATTTTTACATATTTATTATTTAGTATTTTATTTTTTATTAAGAAGCTATTTCTTTTATGGAAAATGGTTACATGGTTCACATGCTTCGAAAGATCCCAACAAAATCAGAGAAAATATTTATAGGTGGCGTTTTTATTGATAACACTTTAGTAATTTCAGGAAAAAAATTCATAATATTTTTTTCCTCATTTTTTAAAGCGTATGAGTTTCCAAAGGCAGGCCCTGGAGCATTTGTTCACATGAAAGACCCTCTTTTATTTTCGACAAGGAATCATCCCCTAAAAACTATCGCACTTCATATTTTAAAATTCTTCCATTTGGAATACACAAAAGTAATTCACCTCTAACTATTAGAAGTTGTGGTATAACAATAATTTCAAGTTAACAGGTCATCAAAGTCATCATATATTCAAATGCTAGGCATCAAAGGTTTCTCTAGATATTGAGCATTAATTTAATGTTTTATTTATGCTATAATCTAAAACTCTCGAGAGTTTCCTACTAATCAATGTTTCTATTACAACCTCATAGGTAATTGAGGTTATTAGACATCCAAAAGATAAGGCTGAAAGCAAGTATAGTACAGACGCTGGCGTATCGAAAGAGGACGAGGAAAAATATCAAAAACTCCTCGGTGAAAATGAAGATCTACAACGACTAATAGCTCAGGTAGGTAAATTTCATTCAATCGGTTTAGCGTAAACATAAGTTTTATAATGAAAAGTTTCTCAAATTCTCAATTCACATACAAAGTTTTGGACTTCTCACTGAATGTCAAAGGGCAATAGAGATTAGCAATGCTTGAAAAACAGTTAAAGAACGAGAAATCTCAACATAAAAATAGGAGCTGTGAAATGAAATATTTAAAACCTCCAACGGTTGTATTCCTTGTATTCCTTATTTCACGTACGAATTTTCAGCTTTTCAATTTAATTTGCAGAGGCTATAGACATGCGAAGTAATCAAAACTCTCAAGCACGCATTAAATTTCTACATAAAAATGACAGGGGCTTTTGAAAAATAAGAATCTACTGAAATGCACTTTTTCAATACTTTTTTTTTTTTTTTTGAGAGGAAAAATGCTCTTTTACGCACTGTCCCCCTAGCGCCAATTGGTTCCGCGCCAGGGGAGTGTGGGACTCAAACTGGCTGTTCTTATTGCCTCATAATAGTTATACCCACTAAAAAAACCTCTCCTTATCCATCCTTGGCACCGTCTGTTGTTCGACAATAAACCTCGATGGATATTCGTCCAGTATTTCAGAGCGGAACCAAGTGTTATACCCATAACTTTTTCAATACTTATTTCACTCACATACAAACTTTCAGCTATAACTCAATTTTGAGGGGTATTTAGGTCAGAGAAAGTCTCCCCTCCAAAAAAACTAAGGCGGCTGTATTTTGAATTTGCTGTTAGCAGTCAATATCTACTTCTTCGTCTTCTGATTTGAACGTTTTTCGCTGTTGATTATTCATCGAAATTTATTTACTCAAATTTTGATGAACTTTAGCTAGTTAACTGTAATATATATATATATATATATATATATATATATATATATATATATATATATATATATATATATATATATGAAAAACTTGGTTCTCAGAATGAACCGCGTAAAAGATTTGAAAAATTTCGACGTTTTGGCTCCTTTTGCGAAGCCATCTTCAGGAGAAGTCGAAGAGGAATAATTCAGATACGTGGCCTCAATCTGCCTACTCCACGAATTGAATTAGGAGGAATCGGAAACAATACGATTGCGTGGTCTCAACCTGCCTACTCCACCAACCGTACTGCTTCCTGTCAACTTTGAAGTCTCAACCTGCCTACTCTTCAGAGTCAACTGACGGGCCGTACGTCACGTGGTCGTATTTATAGGGGAGGGGGCGGGTACTCCATTGACGTAGTAACTACGTCAATGGGGTATTCACGCTCATCAGTGCGGGATACACTCTGATTGGGTGTGACATGGCGACCACTGAGAAGTGGTTTCCATGCTGATGGAAGTCTGTGACTGTCATCTCTGGTGTTCAAACAATTTGGACGTTTTTCGATTTCTACAGCTTCAAATCCCGAAAAATTCGGGATTTGAAAGATCGGACGGGAGCAATAGTTCTTGTATTGGGGAAATTGATAATGTGGCCTGTTTGGGTGTGATGTTGGGAAAGGGCGTTGGTGATATCTGAGTGTCTTACTGAAAGTGAATGTTCTTTAGCACGGACCTGAATTCGTCGGTTCGTTTGTCCTATATAAGAACGAGGACAATTGGAACAGGGAATCTCATAAACACCGTGATTTTTGTTAGGAATTTTATGCTTGACGTGGAGTAGGCAGACTGAGGCCACGTATCTGAATTATTCCCCTTCGAATTTTCCTGAAGATGGCTTCGCAGAAAGAGCCGAAACGTCGAAATTTTTCTAATCTTTTACGCGGTTCATTCCGAGAACCTAGTTTTTCAAATACTTTCGACCGCGTAAATTTTTCTGAACATATATATATATCAAAAATCTCCAAAGACTTACAACCTATGATTCAAGGGTATGAAAAAGATTCAAAAACCACCACCAATCAGGAGTCCATAAAATTTATTGTGATGATTGTGATAAGTTTTACAAAAGTAAAACTTTCGGAAGCTTTAATCATAAGTCGGATCCAAGATAATCACATATTCAATTTTGACTTTAAACTATTACATGCTGAAAGTGAGGGAATTAAACTTCATTTTCTAGAATCATTACAAATAAATAAATACTAACATTCAGGTCTCCTATTGACTAGCCAAATTATATACTACAAGTCTGAATATTTTCAAAGTTACGGAACTAATTGACTAGTAGTTTAGGATGGGTTTTTCTTCTTTTACTTATTATTTATAACCATCCTTCTATTTACCCTTTCTACACAATTTGACATTAAATGTCAATACATATACATTCAGATTGAATTTAGCATCTGGAGAAGGTGAAGTTTTACCGAAACGTACGTCATGCGGTTTTTACCAATAAAGTTTTAAATTGTTTTTATTAACCATTGTTTTAGTATACTTATTAATTTACATCATGTATCTGCCCAATCAATTCAAAATTTGATCCTTGAGAGCCTAGACCATATTATTTACGTCAGTCAACTTGTAGCTATGACAATTAGAAATGTGTAATTAGAGTTTCACTAGAAATGAAAAACTTCCCTACTTAAAATTTCTAAATAATTGATCTCTCATCCCTTTGTCGACCCAGAATAAATATCCAGTTTTCCACTGATTGTACTTCAACTTACATATACCCTGTCACATTTTCAGAAAGAAGAAAAGATCAAACTTCTCAGAGACCGTCTCTTAGAGAAAGAGGGCAAATCAGGCGCCGTCCCCTCAGCCATCACCCAAGGTAAGGACACTCTGATTGTGGCGGACTTCATCACAGACGCTGGCACTTCAGACTCAGCATTCGGTGGCTGCACTTCGATATACACGCGCTCTACAAGAACCAGCCAATCAGACATAGAGTTCAGCGAGAGCTATCTCTGATCAAGACTAACAGACGGTCACTTCTCAAATAGCAACGTTAACGTACACAAGAGGGTTAATAATGCGAATACAATAGAGCAGGTCGAAATAATTAAGTCAGGAACAGTATTTTTGTGAATTGTCACGTATTCTCGAATATATCGATCGATGGACATAAATTAAGAAGGATTCACACTTAGTGACATGTTATATAACATTGCTTTTTAACATGTTACTTGTTACATCGATCTGAAAAAGAACGAAAGCGCCCTGCCGAATTGGGGATTAGAATACAAGGGAAGTTTTAAATTTTGTTGTAGGATGAGTAGCTCTGACATTAATAATTTAAGAGCAAACCATTTGGAATCATACACTTCATCTAAGCTAGCACCCGATTTGGTTTTTTCTTGTTCCCTGTGCAACTGGCCTATTAGACAACGCATTTTTTTCTCAACTTCTTCTTTTTCCAAATTCATACTTTTTGCAATTTCCATCCATGCATCATGCTTTTCATTTTAACTTCAAGTATCCCATAACTCTATATGGTCTCTATATAATTCAATTAGCTGGCACGTCTTTTCTTTGCTCCACTCCATTAATAATTATTATTGACAATTAAGTAAATAAATAGATCAATATCAGCTCACAACCAAATACTACTATACAGAATCAAAATACGATACCCAAGACGATTCCCCTTCGCGCGCGTCTCTGAAAACACCAGTAGTTAAAGTACAAATTTAGCAAGTCTGGACGTGTTGTTTTATGTTCCAATAGCAGTGTTGCACAACATCTTTTGATATTTACCGACTACGTACGGATAACATCTAGCAAGTTATATAGCAGCGAAATTTGCTAAATATAACCAAAAACTATGTACCTAACATGTTATATAACTTTGCTATATAGCAGTGTTACATAGCAAGTGTGGATCCTCCTTTAACAATGAAGTTAATTGGTATTCGGATTGAGATGTTCGGCGTACAATAATTTCAATTTGTGTGATCATAGTTTCTGATTAGGTTATAAATTGTCAAGTTTTGCTATTTTCATTAGAAACGTTCGCTTTTTAACAAGCTTTTATTGGCTTGAATAGTATGTAGGGCAGAGCGGGATCAGGATGTAGTTCAAATAATCGTAATTTACTGCCAAAGAAAAAGTTAAATAAGGGTTCTTCTTAAATCAGTAGTTTATTTATTTGATTTCATATTCGAATCGAAAACCTTTGGCAAATCGGTTGTTTACTATACTAAAGGCATCTACTAGGCTCATTAGACCCTACAGGCGGATGTATATTGAACCACCCAAAGGGGTCACCTAAGCCAACGGGTTACACAAACCTTTACACATTGAATCACATGAAATACAGCAACAGTAAGATATGAAAATTACTGAAACTGCTCATAGAAACAAAGACAAAACCTGAATCAACTTCTTATTGAAAAATGTATCCTATTTAGTTCAGTTACTGTCTCAGTTCATGCAACAATTAACTGCATTGACGTGTACCTAATGTGAGCCCATTATCTGCTACTTGTGTACTGTATCTACTCTTCTCCTGGAAGACTGTCTGACGGAAGTTGTGTCTTGACTCCCTCACCCCCTGCTTCATCTACCACCACATGTTTGTTTATATCACGCAGCCTATGCGTTATACTACAGTTGGAGCACTAGACCCCGCGGCTCAACAGACCCCGCTCTGCCCTATATGACGAAATCTTTCAACGCCATCGAAAGCGATCTTAGGACGCCTGATTTTTTTAAATTTGCACACTCAATAAGGTCCGTTGAGAATACAATAACTTCGTCATTTTGTCGAAATATCCTGACCAGGATCTTCGGGATGAAAGAATTAGATAATTTCAATTCTATTGGCACAAATATGAGTACTAAAAATTTAGTTGAATATCCATTACTTTTCATTCCGATTTGAGACATAAAAGTTAGAGAATAAATTATAGTTAAAAATAAACTGAAGAAACACTCGTTAATAACCGAACTGAAGAGTAAAAAATAATTCATTTCATTGTAAAAAATCATTGATAGCTATAATAAAATTAGAATTATTATAAAAATATCATAAAAAGCACTCCATGTTTTTTTTAAATAAAATAAGTTGTTTTCTTATGTTTAGTTCGGTTTTCTATCAAAGCGTTTTTTATACTATAATTCATTTCACTTACAGATTAGCTAAACATGTTAAAAGAGTAATGTTTATCTCATACTTACAGATATTTTTATTAAAGAGATTATATCATATTATTGGACCAATACACTAAAGTAAGAGTCTTGAACGTCGAATGGTTATAATAAACTTTTATTGGGTATGTTCAGTGAAAGCTTTGGAAGTTTATTATCATCCTCTATAAAAACCAGTTTACGATATATTATATTGATAACTATTATTTCTAATCAATGCAGAGTGAGAAAATTTAGTTCTCTCAACATTCAGAAACGGAATGAAACGTTTGATTATAAGAGATATAGGTAGAGGAAATTTATTAGGAAATTTGTAACGCATATTTCGCATCTGCCAATACTATTTCGGATACTGCAGTACCTGAAGTAGTTCTGAAAGAGACGAAACAAGCTTATTCATGTAACAAATTTTATGTGAAATTCGTAAAAAATGTGTTTTCATTTATTTTCTTATTTACATCAAGGGCCTATAATTTTCACTTATTTTCCTCATCAGCCTAGAATTATTTATGTATATTATACATTTAAATTGAATCTGCATTTTACTGAGAACCTAATACATTGAAATTTTTCTAAATTAAACAAAGTTATTAGTTATAATGTTTCCATTTTTATTTAGGCATAAATTCTGAACAGCTGGAGTGAGGGACTTGAAACAAATATACCTACAATTAATTCCTACAAATATTTCTTGTATAATACACTTTTTTTCACCATTGATTCTATTTGATGCTATTCAAATGAACACCCAGTATATGTTTTGAAATCCCTGTACTATTGAACGGAATGAAACTTTGTAGATTAAGCACAATTTTTGAAAGAATGTATTTTCTAGTTCAAATATGTCATTCTGGAATTTTAAAAATATTACTTAGTAATTCATATATTATTTAATGAATTATGCCTTTCACTTAATTGGATATTTAAGTCATAGACCGGGAGATGGTGATACAAAATATTGGGTCATTTGTACCAGTATGGCGGTTCTTCAGGGCTCTAATTACGTAAAGGCAAAAAGGGAAATGATGGTCATAGCGCTGGCACCGGCGGCCCAATCGCGTGGACGTTAATCGAACGCGTAGGATAAATAACGAGTGTCTAACGATTTATTCCACAAAAATGCTTGTATCTTAAGTCGCAAAAAAAGAAGTAGGAGGTAGCGTAATGCCATACTTCTCGGGTGTGACTTACAGCCCGCCATACCGACGCGAATAAATTAATTTAAATAAAACAATTGAGCCATTTGTACCAGGCTACTTTTTGCATAGCTAATCATCGTCGAGTAGCCATTCACGAAAATCACCTTGCCATACTTC
This sequence comes from Cynegetis impunctata, assembly GCA_030704885.1. Lineage (NCBI taxonomy): Eukaryota > Metazoa > Arthropoda > Insecta > Coleoptera > Coccinellidae > Cynegetis > Cynegetis impunctata. The sequence goes on from JARQZK010000002.1 coordinate 24,669, forward strand.
TCTGACAGTTCCCAATGGCCGCCATACCACTGCAAAGGAATAATTTTTTTTTCGCCAAACGATTTGTACCACCCTGAAACTTTTTTTAACAGTTCTCTGTATGATCATAAATAGAAGTCTGATAATGCCATACTTGTGGGAGGTGGCGAATGTGAATAATAGTTTTTCAAAATCCTAAGATTTTATTCGAACGATTTGTACCAGTACGGCGCCACTTTTTCCCTCTACTAGAAGTATGGCAAATATAATAATGGTCACATTGTATCGTATAATTTCCAATAATCCAAATGCCATACTGGTACAAATCGTCAAAAAAATGACACTCGTTATTTATCCGACGCGTTAGATTAACGCCCTCGCGATTGGGCCGCCGTAATTAGACCCCTGAAGAACCGCCATATTGGTACAAATGACCTAATATTTTGTGTCACCATCTCCGGAAATTTTAAAATTTTTTTTTTGAATAATGGGCCAGAAATGATACCTGAGGACAGTAGGTGATTTGCTCACGTCTTCAAAAAGTTACACATGTCTGGCTTATTTGATGCTCTCCTTATCAGGGCAACTGACATAACTTCCAATATCTTCGAATTCATTTTCACAATATATCTAATTATTAATGAATAATTTTAAAAAATTGCAATCATAATTATATACATTTTCAGTTTTTTCCTGCATATTTCTCATGAAAGCTCCCTCTTACTCTTCATTATTTCAATGAATTTCATTTTTTAAGTCCCTTGTTTTTAATTTTTTTTTTATACAATCAATTTATTTTGTCGTATTGAATATCTCATTCTGATTATTACCTCAGTGGATACATTCGAAAATAATATCCCTGGAATGTGATGTTTTCTTGTATAAATATAAAATATAATCACTGATATTTTATATCTCAATATACTCAAAGTGCCTCAAATATTGTGTTCCACCATTATTAACCCCCATTTGAGAAGTGACCGATTGCTTGATAGATATTATTGTTGTTTCCCACCCGAAAAATGGTTACCCACATCGGTATACTCTGCGTAAACATATATATATATATATATATATATATATATATATATATATATATATATATATATATATATATATATATATATATATATATATATATATATATCCGATTTCTCATGAAAAACAATTTGAGTTAAATGGCCGCGGCGGCTAGCTTGAGAGTAATCTATTCTTTTCACTTAATTATCAAGTATCAGCGGTCCTCAACATGTCCCCACAAAAAAAGTCAGCAGGTGCTCTATTCACAATTAATGTCTCCAAAGGGACTGAAAACAGGGTTACCAAACGTAATGTGCAAATGATCGACAGTTTTGTGGCTGGCCTGGAATGTGTTCCAACCTGCTGGAACCACAACTCGTCCAAGTAGAAATCGTCTAATTTCAACCACAAAATATGAATCAGCATGTCTCTGTAGCGCACTCCATTTGCTGTTACGCTGTTGCAGTATTTATTTTGAAAGCTAGCCGCAAAGACCATTCAATTGAAATTGTCAAATAATGCAATTAAAAATATTTCACACGATGTAGTTTTAAAAGCAATGTAAAAACAGAAACCATATATATATATATATATATATATATATATATATATATATATATATATATATATAATATATATATATATATATATATATATATATATATATATATATATATATATATATATATATATATATATATATATATATATATATATATATATATATATATATATATATATATATTATATATATATATATATATATATATATATATATATATATATATATATATATATATATATATACATGTATATGTATATATATATATATATATATATATATCTATATATATAGATATATATATATATATACGAATAATGCCCCAAATATGTGATCACGTTATTATATAAGACAATGCGTATAGAATAACAATATTTTCACAGGTCTTTTCATAACTTAAAATAACTGAGGAAAATATTTCGAATTATTTTCAATAAGACCATTTACTGAAGACAAATTTTTTTTCTAAATAATATCCGAAATTCTCAAGAATTCTTCATAAACAACAAGAGGAAAGAAGTAGCATATTTAGATATATAGTAGGCACAATTATTGAATTAATGTTAAAATAATCACCAGTTTCGAAAATCGAGTTTTTGAATGTATCTTCCTTTTCCTCTTTCAACTATCTGACTTTTTCCTACTGGGCATATAAGAATTTTATTATATATTGTATATATATATATAGATAAATATATATATATATGAATATATATATATATATATATATATTTATATATATATATATATATATATATATATATATATATATATATATATATATATATATATATATAAATATATAAAATATATATATATATATATAAATTTCACTTGACTGAAATGAAATAAATTAATATATATTTGTAAATGATATGCCTATACATAATTATATAGAAAAAAAACAATTTGTTTAATCTTCGTTATATAGTTCTCCAAATTGTCGAAATGATATGCTTGTAACTCTTTTTTGAATTGAATGTGTTCCAGTTTTTCCTAATGAATATTCAAAACACAATTTCTATAACTCTCCATTTGCAATTAATCTGCTGTCACGCTGTCTTTTTCTATAGCCGAAATGGCGTAAAACTCAAATCTTACCCGAATTTAACGCTCTATAACAAAAATGTCATTAAGAAAGCGCACTTTAGTATTACTTATATAATCTACATTAGTCGATCTAAATGTTATACATTCATTTCACATGATACTGATTTTTGAAATATTTTACCCATATAAAAATGAAGGATTCACTTTTCTAGATACAGTAATCCTAGTCATACAATCAATTATATCATAAGGTTTTTTCCATATGATTCATTAAATCAGTTGACTATAGGAATACGTATACATAGACTATGCTGCTGGCTATCATTACAAAGATATAAGACCTTCATAATTATTTACAAATTATTTATAGATATAGAAACATTATTACATGCTTTGGGCTTCTGGTTCCGTAAAATGTATAAGTTTAAGTTGAATAAACTTATCAAGTTACAAATAACTCATCATAAAAAAAAACAGAATTACATTTCGAAAAAATTGATAAACTAAACCGTTTTATTAGTTCAGTTTAGCACAGTTATTATTCTAAACTATACAATATAGTAGCTATTTGACTATAAATATGTATCCCTGAATACGAAATTTTGTTTTTAATACTGTAGATGATTTAATACAAATGTTAATGAATTTTATTCTTGGAAATATATTACATCAATTAACTGACAATCATTTCATCACAAAATAGTATACAATTGACAAACCTATATCAAGCACTTCGGTAATTCTAAGTCAATTATAACCTAATCAAACAAAACTCCTTTGGAATGACAAAACTTTCAATGGATTTATATCAATAAAAGATGAGGTACCCTTCCTATTATATAGTATAATTTTTTTAGAGATAAGTCTTGATATTGTACATAAACAACAGATTATATTCATTAGAAATTCAACTGAATGTTCATTTTCATACATTGGCTGGTTCTTGGACAACAAGTAGACTAGGTATAGTATAGAATAGAAATATTTGCAAAAGAAAACTCCTCTTTATCTTTTATTCCTCATGATGGACTATATTTAACTTTTTTCGGAAAATTTTTGGTCAATTTTGAAAACAAAGAGAATTCGTGTCAATATTATTAAATATATATTGTGGTAATTATACGTACCCAATGTGTTCATTTTTGTAAATATACTTAGGTACTGTTCAATGTTTATTATTATGCTGATAAACAAAATAAAATTAATTTGGTGAAAATTCTAAAGCTGCGCACTGGCTTGAGAACATTTCTACGCAGGAATTGTGCAACAATTTAAACATATGTATATTAAAAATAACGCATGACGTAGGTCCTGGTGAGTAAAAGTAGGAACTATTGCACTGCTGAATGGGTCAGGCAAATAAAACATTAAATAGTTTTACCTACATTTCTTGAAATATCCAATTAATTCAAAATATACTACTTACATTATCTACAAACATCTACAATGAAATATATATTTATTCAACAGTATTATAAATCATAACTTCAGAGAAAAATTTGGTTTATTAAAATCAAGTTTATTTCAAATAATGGGACACAACATTAATGACAGAAAATCTTGATAAATGCCAATTTTTATAATAATCTAATTTTGATTTCAAAAACTTTCGCCGACGTTGAGAATATGAATTAATTTTTTGGGTTCGATTCTTCTCATAATATTTAAATTTTTAAGAAGAATTATGGTATTTCCACTCTCAATGATACGTTATTTAATTTTACTTCACTTAGAAACTCTTAATAACTACCTGAGAACACACCAGTAAATAAAATCCTGAAATTGTTTTTAAAATTTGTGGTTTTACTGAAAGCATCCACCCCTATTAAAATAAAATTTTGACCAACGAGATACAAGAATATTTCGGAATTGTAAATATCATGCATATTGTGGATAGGTAGAAAACGAATTTGCTTTTAAGGAAGTCTTCAGATCACTTTTTACTTCTCTCATAACAGTAAAAGCTTAAGATGACCTAAATTTATACACACAATAAGATTCTTTTCACCTAAGCGATTTCATATGCAAGTCAGGTAGCTTAAAGGTCATACACTACCTGATGTAGTTAACCCAGTGCAATCGTTCCATGGTATCATAGACCCCCTCGTGAAAGCAGTGCATCGCCCTTTCTCGAATACAGTCTACAACAACAAAGATGTTTACAACAAATTAGGTAGAAAGGGTGAATACAGTAATGTGTACAAATGATTAGTAAGCTAGGAATTCCATCATACTGAACTGCTAGTTAGGTAGTTCGATTTTGAAGAGATTAATGAGGGGGCTGAGTATAGTCAATCTGGCTATTGATTAATAAAGCTGGATCTATGTTCTGAAATTTTGGTCTAAAAGTTCTACCATTCAAAACTTATCACAACTACCACATTTAATGATTTATTGTTTTTGTTCACTTGTAGTTCATTATTCTTTTTATTTTTTGTACCTGCTGTAAGCAATGTTGATATTGTGCTTGGATGCATGTGATTTTAGTTTTTCACTTGAATTTTCGATGTAAGCTAGGGTGTTATACCTATTTGATAATTTGGTCAAGTCAGTACGCGGCTTTATAGTTTACTCAATAACTCTGATGTGAGAGAGGACATTCTGAGAATATTATTAAAAGTAATTAAAGTTCTATTGCAAGGAATAATTCATTCTTTCGAAGTTATTGATTATCAGTCGTATTATTTATCATCTAGTGAATCCTTTGAATCATTTCACAAACAGGTACCTACACAGATTCAATATATAATTTTTTTGATATTTTAAGCGTTACTCGATTCTGGTGAATGTAGCAAACTACATTGTTGAATTATTAAAAACTCTGAATTTGTACTGATGAGGATTTTTCTTCTGATAGATTATGTGCATTTACTCATTGTATCTCGTTATAACATAAAAATCTAAAAAGAACTTCTTTACTCCCAAGATGAAATTTATGTTGTAACGAGATCAACAAACTAAAATAAATATAAAATTTTTGGGAGTTAAAGATTTTTCTTTTTAGATACAAATGATGAAAGAATATAACCGAACACAGCATTTGAAGAAACTCTGCAAGGTTGTACACGTCAGTGTTGCTGAGATATTTCCTGATGGACCTTCTGCATTCGCACTGAGCCTTGTGCTGTTGTTTCATCCACATTTAGTTCATTTACAATGACAATATTTATCTGTACATTGAATTTATCAATCTGTTCGTATAAATGGAACATTTTGTTGATTTCGTTATCGACACCGAAATGTGGTATTGGTGAAACTTTCACAATTTTATGTGAAATATCCTTATGAGACCTTGCGTCTATTCAAATGGAAAAACTTTGAGTCAATTCTTGTTCACGAATGTTTTTTTATAAATAGATTTAAAAATGTTTAAATATTTATTCGAAGTTTTTCATGATCTTCGAGTTCGAAAATCATTATATAATATGCAACCACACAACTTAAACAGAACAAAAATATTAGAATTATTTTTCGCTGAAATTTCACTTAAAAAAGTATGAGTATTTAGTGATAAAATTCGCTCAATGTTTAGTGATATTATTGATTAAGTAATAAAGAATGTTTGAATGAAAATGAATAATCAACTATGTTGAATACTACTTATTGTTATGTATTTTTAGATGAAAAAAAGGAGACAAAGAGACATTAATAATATTTCGCAAGTGTTAAGAATAAAGTAAACATGTTACTTTATGTTCAAATGGACTCTGTTGAATTCTACGAGATGATAAATAGAACATTTGAAAAAAAAACAAGAGCAAAACAAAATCCATATTTCAAATAGAGGAATATCACTTTTTTTGTTTTTCACTTTTTTTATTTGAATGAAACGTTAAAAGAGGATGTGAAAAAAACGGCTTCTCTTGTTTATTATGTTATAACGAGATCAAGCGTATGAAAATGTACTGAATTTTCCACGGTTTGAAACCATTAGCATATAAATGTTTAAAATGTTGGACAAGAGATGTTTCTATTGTAGTGGTTTTTCACCTAGATATGATCAGGTAATGACAGACAAATATATCCATTCGGCTTAAGTGTCATAAAGTTTAATATTCCTTGACTCTTTTTTATGGTGACTTTGCTGAATAAATATTAAATTTATTATTTTGTCAATCAGAATGATGAATGTTATATAAAAGATTTTGAAAATATCCAATACGTATCAATATTCTCTATTGATAACTTGTTCTGGTGCTCATAGAAATTTGGAGAACTTTGTAAATAATGTTTTCTCTCCTTTTATACAAAAAATAACGTCATTTTGTCAATTGTAAAAATTAGTACGTGAAAATACTTCTCGAAAGCTAAATTATGTTACAACTTTAATGAAATGTATCCGAAGATATTTTCTTCTTTTTTGTGTTTTTGTTATGTTGTGATAAAAGAAAGATGTATTATAGATATCTATACTCACATTAGGACTACGACAATCATGATCTTGAAACTGATTTTTCTTTATCTATAATAATTTTTTTACAACTCCCATAGGTCGCTCTTGTTATCATGGAGTAGCTTCAAATAATCAATCAATCTTACTTTACAATGGAACATCTTTTAGAAATATTTGCTATAATACTTAAGAGTATACTCTTGCAATCAGAACTAGTTTTCATTGTAAGGGCTCGTCTAGTTCTGATTTTTGAAGTATCTTTTTTTGTTATGAAAAACTTTCCCTCTATTTTTCATCACCATGGATATATTTGTCAGTAGCTTACCTATTCTCAGTCTGTAAATGTGATAAAACTATGGCGATGTTTAAATGCTACTAAAATATTTAGTTCAGTTTGAACTGATGAATGAGCTGATACTATCTTTCCAACGATTCAAAAAATATGACAAGCAATGATATATAATTAGTAAAACAGCGGATATTTTCCTTTATGCCGCGCTTTTCGTTCCAGCAAAGTCTGAATAACCAACATATCAAAAATAACATATTGTTACAATGACTATAACAATAAGGTATTGTTTTGTCATATTTTAATGCGAGTAGGTTTTTCAAATAACTGAATATTCAGAAAATTTCCTACTGTTATTTTGAAATGGAACAGGAACTATTAATTATTGTACTGGGTTAATAAGTGAATAATTTTGAAACGAAAAAGTCTATGATTATGAATCTCTGCAGTCATGTTCAATGATGCATCTGATGCTTTTTTTGTCATTAATATCCTTCCGGTTCAACAATAAATACCTTTAACTTTTTATGTTCAAATAGGACACATTGTATATTTAAAAGATTTTAATACATCTTTTTCTTAGGGATTTCTATATACTGGCTTTAGTGCAATTAATATGTAAAAACGAGAAACTGAAGCACTTTAGATATATTGAAAAATTAACTTAGAGTAAGGAGCGTAAAGATCCAAATACTTGTCACCATTCATGTGCTTCAATAAACCGAGTACATACGAAGGTACGAATAGATGAATGAATGAAAATACGTTCATTTATCTTTCTGGGGAGGGGGTTAAATTTTTGTTTTCTAACTAAATCATTTAAATTTTGGGAAGTTATAAGGTTTTGCAACCTTCTTCAACACTGGCTTTACTTCATTAATGTTCCTAACTCTCTCATTTATAATAAAAATCCTAATTTTCCTATATTTGGGGGGAATGCGGCTGCGGCCGACTTTTTTTGCTAATTACGTGCCATTCGGTCCAAGGGCAATATATTCCAACTGACATTAGGTGAAATAGTGACCTTGGACCGTAATTTTTGCAACAAAAGTTGGCCGCAGCCGCATTCCCCCCAAATATAGGAAAATTAGGGGTGTTATTATAAATGTAAATGTTAGGAAAATTAATAAAGTAAAGCCAGGGTTGAAGAAGGTTACAAAACCTTATAACGTATAAATCAATCAATCAATCAAAATACGTTTATTCAAGATTTCTGGGGGGATGGGGTACATTTTTGTTATCTAGCTAAATAATTTATTGTGGGAAGTTATAAGGTTTTGCAACCTTCTTCAACCCTGGCTTTACTTAATTAATTCTCTAACATTTACAATATTAATAAAAACCTAATTTTCCTATCATGGGGGGGAATGCTGCTGCGGCCGACTTTTTTGCTAATTACGTGCTATTCGGTCCAAGGTCAATATATTTCAACTGACATTAGATGGTAAGGGAACAGAAAACCTTTACCCACGCGTATAGATATTCACTTAATCCCCACTCTGTATTTACCTACAAGTCATGCATAAATGATAAGATGGTTACAGTGTTTTAAACACTTTGAAAGTGGTTTCATTCTTATGAATTTATAGTTCAAATCTTGAGTGTAAGTGGAAAAACTTAATGTTTATTTATTCGAAAAACCTCCATGAATCATCAGCAGACTGATATGTTGAGACGAATTAATTGATACTCTTTCTTATGCAATCAATACTACATCTCTTCTTTGTAATTGTTTGTCGATTTTCACATTATTATAAAATAGTTTAATGTTGTTATTATCAATATAGTTGTATTTCTTAAATGTCTAGCAATATTATTATGTGTAAATTGTTATGGAGTATTTTATATACGTTAAAATCTATTTAATTTATATTTGGAATTTGTTGATATGATGAGTGTGGTCTGGACTATTCATGAGATTTCTGAATTATTTTCTTTCGTTATTACGTCATTTTATAGAACTTTACACTCGATTTAAATGAATAAATCAGGCTAAAAAATATAGATATGTAATTAGTTCTGGTTCCTGCGAGTTGAGGCGTGAGAAGTGAAACTTTTTATTTTTTATTTGATGATAATTTCGACACTTTTTTATATAATTCAATGTCATGAACAAAACCTCAATTTGAATTTACTACGTTTATTATCACAAAAATACTTTGAAAAATATAACACTGCGATTGCAATTTCGGTCACTAGACCATCATTGGGCAGATTGAGTTGAATACATAATTATAGATTTGCGTTTACGGGTGAAAAAGAATTATTATTGCAGGTACCTAAATAGACAAGAGGAACTTAGAAAAATTGTTATTGTTTGAATACACTAAATATAGGAGAATATATATCAAGTCAATATGGTCGTTCAGCAAGATATCTTTTGCATTATGATTGAGTTTAAGAATGTCTAATGATTCTAAGTAAGTTAGTTGGGTTCCTCTAGGTAATTTGTGCAAAATTTGAATATTATCTATTTGTGGAAATGGATGGTGGTTTTAACGGCAATGATTTGAAAACGTTGAATCCGTTTTATTTTTCAAAAAAGATTTCTGGTGTTCTTTGAATCTTGACTTGAACGATCGACCAGTCTGACTTATATACATTCCTTTACATACAGGACAAATCAACCTATAAACTCCTGAACTTTCAAATTTTGAAGTGATATCTTTGGCATTGAATGAAAATACTGAGAGATTTGTCTTAGGTTTGAAAGCAATTTTATATTACATTTAGGTATGGCATTAGCAACTTTTTCTGTTAGAGGACCAAAATATGTTAAAGATGTGAATTTTTCCGATTTTTCTACTTTCAATTGAGGATATATGCTGTTGTACGTTAGTTGACTACGTTTCTTGTTCATCATTTCATCTATCAAACTTATATACAAGAAACGTAGTCAACTAGCGTACAACAGCATATATCCTCAATTAAAAGTAGTAAAATCGGAAAAAATTCACATCTTCAACATATTTTGGTCTTCTAACAGAAAAAGTTGCTAATGTCATACCTAAATGTGATATTAAAATTGCTTTCAAACCTAAGACAAAACTCTCAGGATTTTTATTCAATGCCAAAGATATTACTTCAAAATTTGAAAGTTCAGGAGTTTACAGGTTGATTTGTCCTGTATGTAGAGGAGTGTATATATGTCAGACTGGTCGATCGTTCAAGACAAGATTCAAGGAACACCAACAAACTTTTTCGAAAAATAAAACGGATTCAACGTTTTCAAATCATTGCCGTGAAAACCACCACCCATTTCCACAAATAGATAATTTTCAAATTATGCACAAATTACCGAAAGGAAACAAACCTACTTACTTAAAATCATTAGAAATTTTTAAACTCAATCATAATGCAAAAGATATCTTGCTGAACGACCAGATTGACTTGATATATTCTCCTATATTTAGTGTATTCAAACAATAACGATTTTTCTAAGAACATTTTATTGTAGCAATTTGGAAAATCCACTTCCATTAACCCTTCTTGAAATGTGTTCCTCTTGTCTATTTAGGTGCAATAATTCTTTCCCCCCGTAAGCGCAAATCTATAATTATATATTCAGTTCTTAACTCAATCTGCCCGATAATGGTCTAGTGACCGAAATTGCAATCGCAGTGTTATATTTTTCAAAGTATTTTTGTGATAATAAACGTAGTAAATTCAAATTAAGTTTTTGTTCATTATGTTAAATTATCACGTAGTAACGACGGATTCCATCAATTATTTGATTTAATGTCAATTATACTCATATTTTTGTTGAATCATTCAGAGATTTGATGAAGTTTGCTATGTTATGGATTATGTTACGTGTTTTATAGGATGAAGAATTATATTAATTAATACTAACTAACTAGTATCTGTTCCTTGCAATTTCATTGTTGAAATATGTGTTCAAAACCCAATCAGCTACCTATTCTTATGTCAAATTAAACTATATTATAAGTGGCACATTTAGCGTTGAGTTTTTCCTTTACCGTACCTACTAAGTGAAAATTTTGCTTATTAGTAGGATCTTTATTTTAGGTGGTTAATTGAATTCGATCAGAATTCTAGGAAAATCACAGGCAACAAAAATAACAAATCAACTTGGCAGTTCACTCAATCAAAAAATTCAAGAATTATATTTAACTCATACCTAATAAGATACATTTCCAGTTCAACAACTTGTCTTACAAAACGTCAGAAGGAACTCATTATGGCTACAGAGTTTTTGGAAATACAAAAATCTTTTTTAATTCGTACTTAGTAATCATTGAAATCATTCGTTAAACTACACATATAATTATTAATAGAAAAATAGTTTAATCATTTGACACTGATTCCTAATCAATTCCAATGAGTAGTAGTTGGTAATTTAAAGTCACTCTCTGAGTTTAAGCATTGCCGGATTAACGTTTTTGGGGCTTATAGGCTGAGAAGTGGTGTGGCCCTCGTCAAGGTGACAAAAATCGCCAAATTTCACGGTTCGCTATCATGTGATTTTTATACTTTAGTATGAATTGTGAGTCATAGATTATTAAATTCTAATAGTCTTGCGAAAAATATTGAATTTCGAGTTTTAAAAGTATCGAAGTGCCTCAGGTGAACGTCTTCACAATAAGTGTTATAGGGAAGTCATCTACATTTCTAGATATTTCATTACCGTAAAGTAAATTAATGAATTTTTTCAGAAAAAATTTCAATTCATCAATTTGTTTATCTTGAACTTTACTCTATTAATTTGGAATGTGCAATATATGGGTCAATTCTTCCAGAGGCTTGCATAGAGCGCTCTGTAATTACTATGCTTATACTACTAGAATATTATATTTATGAATAATTTGATGCTCAATACAAATACTACTCAATACTATCAGAAATTGTTATTAACAAAAACAAAACTTGAATTTACTACGTATATTATCGTAAAAATACTTTGAAAATTATAACACTGCGATTGCAATTTCAGTCACTAGACGATCATCGGGCAGATTGAGTTAGGAAGTGAATACATAATTATAGATTTGCGTTTACGGGTGGAAGAGAATTATTGCAGGTACCTAAATAGACAAGAGGAACATATTTCAAGAAGGGCTAATAGAAGTGGATTTCCCAAATTGGTATACAATAAAATGTTCTTAGAAAAATCATTATTGTTTGAATACACTAAATATAGGAGAATATATCAAGTCAATCTGGTCGTTCAGCAAGATATCTTTTGCATTATGATTGAGCTTAATAATTTCTAAAGATTTTAAGTAAGTAAGGTTGGTTTCTTTCGGTAATTTGTGCATAATTTGAAAGTTATCTATTTGTTTTCACGGTATAAATACTACCTAAATGTTTTATTAAAATTGCTTTCAAACCTAAGACAAAACTCTCAAGATTTTCATTCAATGCCAAAGATATCACTTCAATATTTGAAAGTTCAGGAGTTTATAGGTTGATTTGTCCTGTATGTAAAGGAGTGTATATAGGTCAGACTGGTTGATCGCTCAAGACAAAATTTAAAGAACACCAACAATCTTTTTTGAAAAATAAAACAGATTCAACGTTTTCAAATCATTCCCGTGAAAACTTCCACCCGTTTCCACAAATAGATAACTTTCAAATTATGCACGAATTACCGAAAGAAACCAACCTTACTTACTTAAAATCTTTAGAAATTTTTAAACTCACTCATAATGCAAAAGATATCTTGCCGAACGACCAGATTGACTTGATATATTCTCCTATATTTAGTGTATTCAAACAAGAATCGTTTTTCTAAGAACATTTTATTGTACCAATTCGGTAAATCCACTTTTATTAACCCTTCTTGAAATGTGTTCCTCTTGTCTATTTAGGTACCTGCAACAATTCTTTCTCACCCGTAAACGTAAATCTATAATTCTGTACTCAATCTGCCCGATTATGGTCTAGTGACCGAAATTGCAATGGCAGTGTTATATTTTTCAAAGTATTTTTGTGATAATAAACGTAGTAAATTCAAGTTTTGTTTTTTTCATCATGTTAAATTATCACGTAGTAACGACGGATTCCATCAACTATTTAAAAAATTGTTATAATAAATTACAACTTTTATAGATTTATCTTTAGCAAAATCTTCAGTTATACCATCGCTAACGTAAATTTCCCTCATATATGAGTATAGTTCGATCATTCAAATTTGCATCAGTCATCGTAGTACAAAATCATTTCAAAATTTCCTCCCTACAAATTTCAATTTTAGTGGGGGCCCCTTGAGTGGTGGGGGTGGGGGCCTATAGGCTGCAGAATACTACAGTCTATTGGTAACTCCGGGAGTTTATGTGCATTAATAAAATTTAATTAATTTAAAGGCTCTTGCACCGTATATTATTAAACTAAGTTTAACGATAAACCGAGTTTAATTGTCCGTCTGTCCGCCTCCAGGCTGTATCTCAAGAACCGCGATAGCTAGATAGTTGAAATTTTCACAAATTACAAAAAATTTCAAGAAATACTAAAAGCAAAATAAAATAAATATTTAAGGGGGCAGGGGGGGTCCCCTACAACAAACGCGATTTTTCAGCCCCTTTTTGCTCGATATCAATAATGGCTACAGGTAGGCACTTGAAATATTCCCAAAATACTTAGTTGTATTTTTACTTTAATAATAAATAATAAAATTAAAATAAAATGAATATTTACGGGGGCTCTAATACAAAAAAACGCCAATTTTTGCTCGATATCAATAAAAGGTAACAGGTAGGCACTTTAAATATTAAATAGTTGATGAAATCCGTCGTTACTACGTGATAATTTAACATGATGAACAAAACTAAATTTGAATTTACTACGTTTATTATCACAAAATATTTTGAAAAATATAACACTGCGATTGCAATTTCGGTCACTAGACCATCATCGGGCAGATTGAGTTCTTAACTCAATCTGCCCGAAATTGCAATCGCAGTGTTATATTTTTCAAAATATTTTGTGATAATAAACATAGTAAATTCAAATTTAGTTTTGTTCATCACTTTAAATATTCACAAAATACCTACTCAATTGTATATTCACTTTGATAATAAATAATAAAATTAAAATAAAATATATATATAAGGGGGCGCGACTCCGACTCGCACTTGGCTAATGTTTTTAATAAATCCATTTTAATAAAAATGTTTCATGAATCATCAGAGAACGAACTTCTCAATGTCTAGTTGACTCAGCGCCATCTAGAATAAAAAGCCATAAACATATAAAGACACAAAAAATCTAGCACACTGCAGATCAAAATTGCTTTCACTACACAATTACTAAAGTTAACACATTCCCAAATCAATGTTTTCTGATTCTCCAATGAATGAAGTAGTATCTTAGAATATATTATTTTGAAGATTCCTTCTTTCAACAAATGAAGTTTTAATTTATTCTGTAGATGGCGCCAGCAAACTTATTGTGAGCGACATCTAGGCATAACTAACATTAACTTCTCCCAGTTAGATAACTATATCTCTATTAATTATTAATACATTGATTCTGATAATGAAAGAGTACCTATTATCAATTCCACGCAAGCATCATTAAAACCCCTTTCTTGTGTGTATTGAATCTACTTTCGTCCCTTTGCAACAAAGTTATGAAGAAAATATAGAATAGGGACCTACAATCTGATATATTAGATTTTAGCGATTTCTCTGTTCAAAAATGTACAAAGAATTCTTCCGTTCCTATTTCATACATTTTTCCACGGACCACTAGAGGTCAGGGTAAGTAAGCATTCTTGACAAACTATGTGATGATATGAATTCCCTAGTGCAGATTGTGCTGTAAATGATTAATATTTTTAAGTATGTCCTTAGGGAACGTACCCAAACTACGTGACCTATTTTTTACAACTTTTTATCCCCCTCCCCCCCCTCGGTGACCATCTGTAGTATATTCCAAGACCCCCTCCCTCCCCCTCTAGTTTTCACGTAGTAATTCATAAATATTTTTTTAATCATTTTCTTGTAGACAGAAAGTTAAAAAAAAAATAATTTGGCTCATATTTGTCTTTATTAATACAACGCTTGCGGTGTGACGATAAGAGTGCTTACAGAGTGGGCAAATTTCGATGTTTGTATGGGGTATCTCGGTAACTATAGGAGATACAAAAAAATGGAGAGTGCATTTTTGATCTCTTTTTTTGAGTCAAAGTTAATGGCGAAAACCAAAATATGAAATCGTCTTTTATTTTGGAGTTATAAACAAAAGTTTGACTTTCAGACAAGTATATCAATATTTGAAATGTAATTCACATTCAATAAAATTTTGTCTATGTTTATTTATATTGTTACTGGTTTTCTTATATAATTGTCTTTTATATATCCTCAAAAGAGAAAATCCAGTGGTGTTAAAGTCAGGTGATTGTGGTGGTGACCTCACTGGAATATTATTCATCATCCAGATATTTCCGAAATTAGTATTAAACGATTCTGAAACGGTACTCATATTATGAGGCGGTGAACCATCATGTTGGAAGAACTGATTTTGTGTCTCAAGTGGATTTTCCATGAATTCCTCAATAGTTTACTGATTTCCTAATACCGTTGGTTATTATGATATATAATTATGATACGTTAAAACACGACAGCCACGTAAATTTTATACTTTGTGAATTCAGTTTCAAATATTCATATTCATAATGCAGTTCAGAATGTTATAAAGAGATGTAATTTATGTATCAACCACAATGAACATAAGTTTGAACATTTATTGTAATTTGTATTGTTGTTTATAATTGTAATGTCTTATAAAAAAAAATTATGTAAATATCTAATATTTTGGTCTTGGCTTGTTTAATGATTCACAATTAATTAGATTTTCTTTCAATCAGTTGAAAATAGATTTATTAGGTTGTCTTCTTCCTGGATAGCCATTGAAATATATCTCACATGTAATACCACAACTGTTTTTACGATTAATCAGTTAGTTGATATTATGATGGAAAGAAATGGACAAGCTATACCATAGATGTCACCTACATGGAAAGGTACATAATAAAAAACGCAAAAGGTAATGAACTGAAATATTCTTGCTATTAAAACCTTACACATCAAAAGCAACCTGACATATATCGGAAAAAAATCCGATCCAACCAAACCACAGCCAACCATTATTCCCATTTGAAAAAATACATTTCTACCACTGTTTTATACAGAAAAAAGTGCCTAAATTATGTAAGTTATTATCTCGTAACTTCACAAACAACCATGATATGCAAACTTCTCTTAAAGTGGAAAATGAAATTTTTGTTTATAACTCGAAAACTAAAGAAGAACAGCGAATTTTGGGTTTCGCCAGTGAATTTGTCTCGACAAAAGAGATTGAGTTTGCACCCTCCATTTTTTTTTACCTTCTATAGTTACTGAGATACTCCATACAAACATCGAAAATTGGCTACCCTGTACAAGCCTATAATTTACAGCTGAAAAATATTATCAAGAAGAAAAAACATATGTACCAGGAACTTAATTTACTAAAACAAAAGTATTTTTTTCTTTTATTCACATTTATCTTTTATCTCAATTATGTTCAACGAACACGTTTCCAGAGGACATTGACTACGTGACAAAAACCTAACCCCTACCCCCGCCCCTGTGACCAATCGTAGTATTTTGAAGAACCCCCTCCCCCCCCCTGAACAGGTCACGTAGTTTGGGTATGTTCCCTTACCTACTGACGCTCAATTCAAGTTAAAGTATCTCTTCTATCTTTAAATTACAACTGTTTTCCAAAGAACCAGCAATCTAATTTTATTATACTTGACTCAAATATTTTAGACATCCAAAATTCCATAAAATTTAAAAAAGACTTGAAATTCCTGATGTTTCCCAAATTTATTGCAAGGTATAATCGTAGTGTACTGTGGCTAGTGGCCATTTTCAAACAATTTTCAATAGTGATAACTACGTGGAATAAGTTAGTTGAAACAGTTTTGGAAAATAGCAGAGATTCCATGCGACATAATTTTCAGTTAGGTACCTAGTAGGCTTATTTCACCAAATTCTTTTATCTTTTTGAAAAATATTTCAAGTTTTTATTATTTTTTTTACTTACTATCGAATTGTGTATTGCTGATTCATGTAAGTTATAATATAGTAATTGTTATTTTCCAGAAATTTCTCCGTTTTTGACATTCAATTGTACCTACGCCTACATGTTTTCACTTTGGGCGGTTTCTATAACATTTCTTCACATGTTTAATTAATGATATATAAATGAGTCACTTTTTGACTGTACTTATAGAATTATTTTTGTCTTCATCTGTTATCTGTTCAGAGAACAGTATGAACTGCCTGTATTTCCGTCTATTCGCTAAGTAAGGGAGTGTGATTTTATTTTATTGGCCATTTGTCGAGGTTTATTATGTCGTCGAGTAATTCACCGACCAAAAGAACCCTCTATTGTGCAGATATTAACGCTACATTACGCTCGAATCGGAATCGGATTGTGTGCTTATTAACATTACAAATAGTTTTATTTTGCCGCGGGTCTCGCAAAGTACAGGGGAAGGAAAAAATATCGATTTATTACATTTATTTTATGTCATTCTATTGTAGACGACTTTCTATATTTAGAGTGGCTTGTATATTGGACAAAATATTCATTATTTACCGTAAAATTTAGTTTTATTACTTTTCTATTGTTTTGAAAATATAGATATTTATTGAATTTGTTTATATTTGTTTTGATTATGAGATAATTTCTTGATTTATCCCATAGTTTTGACTGCCCTCGATCAAACTTATCATTAATTTACTCATTTATTTATAACATCGACTTCATAGAGATGTTATACCTAGACCTTTTCTCGAATCTTACTCGGAGTTCCACAACAATCCGTGAAGGGCCCGCTTTTATTCTTATTATTCGTTGATGGTCTAATTAACTGTTTATGTAGTTTTTCTCCTGGTTCATTTTGGAAACTCCAGCGGTCCCCATCAGAGTAAAAGAGCTCAAATTTGCTATATGGGGTCGTTCTTGATGCACAACAATATTAATCAAACAAATTTTTCAAACCGATGGGAAAATATCTGGAAATTAATTAGGACCAACATATTCGAAATTCATCCTTCTGGTGATTTTTAGAGATTGCAAGGAGCTAAGAATTACAGTTTTGAAATAATTTTTGCACCACCTAGCCTCTTTCAAATTCAATAAGTGGGAAAATTTGTTAGGAAAGTAACTTTTGTTAATATAAATGTTTGCCTCCAACCGCCGCCGTTGTTATACGTAAGAGAGTTCCTCATTTTTCGAATTTTTTGTTTTGCTCACTTACGCAGCTTCTGCAAATTGAGTTAAGAGTTGATTTTTTTTTTGAGACCTGGATTGAGTCCTTGAGAGTTTCAATGCTTTTCCTCAACTACTGCCATTATTATGTAGAGATTTAATGTTTTCCATTACGCCTCCGAATTGTCTTTGCTGTTATGAATTTAAATAAGAGCTGAAATATACGCTTTGTGAATTCGTGTTTTTTTGATTTAGTGAAAACAAATTGGAACGCTTTCCAAATTCAAATGTCCTTATGCTATCTATATTAATGTAAAGGGCCATAATTAAGACTTCTGATATCGTCAAAGATTGTGGATTGGTGTCCGACAAAAATTCAAGATAACACTGCCTCATCGACTATAATAAGTTCAGTTTCTAAATTTAGAAAATTCAATATCCAAATTTTCCGGATCTGAGAATTTTGAAAAAATATTTTGTTTGAAGTATAGCGTTATTTAAGTTATTTTTAAGGATCAATCTAATAACATATTAGAATTTGTAACTTCCGTTGGATATGAAATTTTCTTGTAAACCATCAAATCTTCAGTTGTATAGCTAAAATAGATTTAGATTACATTCTCATAATTTTTATGGATCAGTATTCTGACTTGATTTTTCTGATTATGAGAATAAAGATTACAAGGTCATGAAAATCATACATATGTTTTCCTACCCAATAATCTATATATTAATACATGAAGAACAGATTTTGTGCTTTTCAAGCATATTCAGCACAACAAGAAAAAGTGTGAGATATGGCATAATGAGAGTTTAAATAGAGGAGAAATGCAGGAAGTTGAAATTATATATAATATACCTAAATAAAATTAAATTGATGAGTTTCTAATCTGGCGCCCTTTTATATAATCATTGTTTAAGTTCTTACACTCACTGTCAAACACACGCTCGCAGCTGACGTAATAGTACAAAATTTGATACTGAACATATAAATGCTAAGGGATTTTGGACTTCCGGGATAAGCAAGCGCCCTTTTTACCTAATTGCAAAAGCCAAAATCACAAGGAGAGCCATAAGAATCGCGGCCTGCGGAGCCGCTTCGGTCGGCCGAAATCGTGCATGATAATGGGTGGGTACCGTTCCGATCCGCCAAACGGTTCGTAAGAATCGAGCGTCCCAAGTTTGACGTTCGAAAAATACGCGTCGTGTAGGGATCTGACATGGAGGCGGAGCTTAGGTGATAATGTCAAAACATGGCGTCTCAAAACCAACTTTCAATACGAGTGATATGAGAGATTTGAAAGTTTTTTGAGTTTTTCCTATAACAATGTTAGTTTCGAGTGAAAGTACGAAGCTATATATGTAGGTGTAAATTTACTCAAGCGAAAATACAGAAAAGGTGATAGGCTGGAAAGATCTAAATTCATAATAAAATGTGGGAAAAATTAAGAGAATTCGAGGCCTGATATCGTCAAATTCAATGCTTTTTGTTTATCTATTTTGATTTGATTTAATTTGTAAAATACCTAGTCTGAATCAACTGTATTTGTTTGAGTGATATGAAACTATTAATTCGAGCTTTTTTATGTAGGAAGTTTATAATCGGCCAGATATGATGGACAATCATCAATAAACATATTTCGAAACTTTTTATTGATGATTCTTTATCCAACTGTGAAATGTTTTTCATCATTCGACATTCAATTATTTCTGAAAGAACTTTGGACAAAATATATTTAAAATTTCACGAAAAACATTTATTGGGTACTTAGTATACATGGATTCACTGAGAAATCATGTTTCATATAATCAAACCTGGCTTTTATAATAAAACACCATCAATCATAATGTAACTCAAGATGTATTAATAATGAATATACAAAAAAAATATTTTCATTCCGTGTGTATTCTTATTATATCTATAACTTCAATCTAATAACCATCATATACATAAATTTGTTACTCCATCATTTCACTTAATCTTCCATGAATTTGTCGTCTTCTAAGATCAGAGAAGACATATTTATCGTACCACATATTACTGTGAAAATTTCTTCTAATAATAGCAATAAATGTTCAGGCAACACAGATGTATAACAATTTTAAATGTTTTGGCTGCAGCATCTGAAATTTTCATTAATAATCTGAGTTTCAATCGATTCTTTTGTAAAATGCAAAGAACACACCGTCATTCTCGGGGTTGTGTGATTCTTTCTCAGTTTTATTTTCCATACCTCCAATGAATCAATATTTTCCTTTTCTCCAAAATGATTTTCTCTCAATAAAAAATATTTGTTTGGCTTCGGAAACCGATGAAAGCTAATACTTGTATCTGTATATGCTTTAGAATTACAATTTTTCACGCCAGAACACTCTCTAGACTTGCTGATTCTACGTTTTGCAAAATTAACACTTCCAATTATTCACCTTTTGCGACCTTATTTGTAAGAAATAAAAAATTTGACATGCAATTACATATGCTGACTAATATTGAAGTTTCGCTTATCACTTGATGAAACATGATTAAATACTGATATTTAAAATAAAAACACTTGGCTTTAAGTTATCAGTCTTGATAATGGGCCCATAACCCGAAACTAGTTAACTAATTTCATTGTTAATTTTTATTCAATATATTTGTGAAACTTAATGCCAAGTGTTTTCATTTTAAATATCAGTACATATGCTGACGTTGGAAATAAAAACTTCATCCATCTGGCCGCCAGAGTTCACCTAGCTGACATGTCAGATCCCAATAAACGAATATAGGGGAAAATCCCATGAAAAAAAACTAGCTTGGAGTATAATTTTTGTGGCCATGGATGGTACTTTTCGTGATTACAGAGGCGCCATTTCTTAGATATATCTACAGAGTTATAAAGTTATACTCTTTGATGAAAGAACCTCTATAACATTCAAATTTGAATGTTAGTAAGTGATATTCTTAGCAAAAGGGTTCACTCAATTTCTGTGAATTTTCATGCTAAACACTCAAACTGGGTAATCGACATAGATTATTGCACTTTTCTACAAATCGTGTGACCCTGAAGGTTCGCATATGCTGACGATAATTTCGTACCACTCCCTCACCAAACAGTTGATCGACCGCAATGAAAAAGCTGGGGCAGACTGTATCACTAAACCTCTTTTAAATACTCGACTAAGCTCACAGTTGCAATCAAGGGCACGTGCAATTCACAAGATCATCCAGAGAGTGTATCTCGAGATTAATCGCTCTTGTGCGCGTTATGCGGGGGCTGCCATCAAACAAAATAACGTCGGCCAAGGGACTGGGGCTGCCCAAGTGGCACTTAATTCCGCCTTTATTGCCGCGAACGAGCCACACTCCATTAGTTATTGTGTTCGGGCAAAAGTTAACCACTAAATTATGACGATATAATACAATAGTGGTGCTCCAAAACGAATTGGCGAATGTTCTATTGCAGTCGCCATTGTTGCGGTCGACGACGCTCCGTCGGTTTGTGTGTGTGTGCGAATTGGCAATGACTGACGAACGGGACGCGAAAGAACGGGTAGGTCGATAATGAACCTTTTATGAAAATCGAGTGTGGAAAATCGGTTGTTTACATTCGTAAAGCGAGTAATTTTGATTTGATGCATACCTTTGTATGTAACGTGGTGGCTGTATCAAGACTCACGCAAAAAGAGCTGGATGGGAAGAAACTCCAGAATTTATTATATCTTTATTATTGAATTACTATTCAATACTCAGATCAAAATTTCAATTGACATAGTGCTATTTTTCATGTTTCATTCAGAGGTATATGAATGTGATGATTCAGATTTACCCCGAGGCGAAGCTAAAGGGGTTATAGTCTCACGACAAAAAGTTGGTAACTGGCCCGATTTTAAAAATTCGAACAATATCGATAAAACACATATGATTCCATTAGGGAATTTGAATTCCCAATTTTTCCCAAGGAAGAATAAAAAAAATATAGCGTTTTTACCCCGAGGTGAAGCTAAATTCTCACTATAAAAAGTTGGGATCTGGTCCGATTTTAAAAATTCCAACGGATATCGATAAAATACAAATGATTTCATCAGAGAAGTTTTGTTCCCAATTTTTTCCCAACGGAGAATAAAAAATTATAGCTTTTTTAGATAGGGATTACGACATGTGCATGCGCCAAGGTCGATATGTACGAAGTCCTACAAAACATGCGTCGAAGTGCTCTGTGTGCCACGGTAACCAAGCGACGTTGATAGCTTAAGCTTGATTCTGCGTCTGTGTCTGCTTCCCATCCATAGAGATATCTTATCAATTGGATTCATAATTTGCAGCAAAATGAGCCGGGATAGGATATTCAAATTCGACAGTCAAACAATGAATTGTTTTGCTAAATTTTCACGGATTTTATTCGTAATATCGACTTATTAATACATTTATTGCAATTTTCCTTCATTTCATTCGTAAAATCGACTTTCTTTGTTATTTTTAATTTATATAATAGGTACATTCAAAAAATATTGACGACATGCACATTCGCCGAACTGTTTTATTATCATTCCTAGTGCTACGCAGTAGGATGTCCTTCATTTTTTGAATATAGATATAAGAGAACTTATTGATTGAAAATCTTCTAATTACTTTTCAAGAAATTCTTTTCAAAAGTATTTATTAAATGTAACCTCTATAATTTAAACATATAATTAAAACTCGTGAGCAGAAGAATTCCATAACCAAAGTCGTATTTTTTGCGCGAACTGCATCGCGTCGAGATGCGATTCTAGTGAATTGAATCACATTTTGAACAATTACGCTCAAAAAGCAATCCGGATTAAAAAGTAGAAAATAATTAATTTTCCAAAAAAAATTCGCCAAGTGCATATTGTTTGAGGAAAAGAGTTGACACTAACGAAGAAACGCACCTCAACATCAACTCAATCCACATACCAAATTTCAGACCTATATCTTAAAAAACGAATTCAAATTCGCGGAGTGCATCGCGTACTGATAGCAAAAAAAAAATGAAGATGGAATTCGAATGGTATTGAATCCAAAAAAGGATCTAAAGTCAACATAAACTCAATATACGTACCAATTCTTAACCCTCTATCTCAATCTGCAGAAGCTGTAGAGTCCGGAAATTTTTCCATTCCACTTTTATTACAAGAAATATCTACGTAAAAATGGCGGCTGTTGGAAAAATTCAACCAAATTTTGATAGTTTCATGCTGCAACGAAAACAATCCCAAACAAAAATAATTCAGCTCATTTGGTGTGATATGAATCGCTCGAGATGTCAATATGTACCGGGAAGGACATTTATATGAACATTAGAAATATCTACGTAAAAATGGCGCGGTTGCAGAAATATACACTAATTCTGAGACTTTCGTTCTGCAACGGAAACAATCCCAGGTACCAACCAAATTTTACCTCATTAGACTCGATGGGAGCCACTGGAGATATTCAATATGTCACAGGAAAAAAAATATATATATATACATAGGTACCTATATATATATATAAAATTTTAGAAAATCAAATACTTTAGCCATAACTCTTCGTTTCGAATAACGTGAATAACCCTGTATATATATATATATATATATATATATATATATATATATATATATATATATATATATATATATATATATATATATATATATATATAAGGTGTTTCAAAAAAATGTGACCCCCTCTCTAGGATAGGTAGAAAACTGAAAAATATTTTGGGTTTGCTTAGTAAAAAATTTACGTAACGCCATCCTTTTTCAAGATACAGGGCGTTGAAGAAAAAAATTATACACGTTTCTTAAGAAAATATGATTTTAAATTTAGTCGATCAAAAGCCAACAGTTAGCGTAAGGAATGTGGCAAGACAAACAAATACGTCTTCTGCAAGTACTTGGAGGATACTTAAAGAGCAGCAGCTACATCCTTATCATTACAGACAAGTCCAAGAGCTCTTGCCAGACGATCTACCGGTTAGAATGGATTTTTGTCAAACAAGAAAGGACAGCCCTCAATCCAAATTTTTTTAAATGTATTCTTTTTACGGACGAGGCCACTTTTACGCGACAAGGTATATTTAACTCCCATAATGCACACTACTGGAGTGATGAGAATCCACATGTCAAAAGGGTGACACATTACCAATACTCATTTAAAGTTAATGTTTGGGCAGCAACTTTAGGTAACAAATTAATTGGTTATCACATTCTACCTGGAAATTTAAATGGTGATATGTACCTGGACCTCTTAAGCAATCACTCATTCGAGTTATTAGAGAATTTAACGGTAAACGAGCGAAGATATCTATTTTTGATGCACGATGGAGCTCCACCGCACTTTGATAGAAGGTGTCGTAATTGGTTGTGTAACCATTTTCCGAATAGATGGATTGGTAGAGGTGTAGAAGCTCCGATTCATTGGCCTCCTCGGTCATGTGATTTTAATCCCTTGGATCACACAGTTTGGTCGTATCTAAAAGAAAAAGTTTATGCTGCAGAGGTAAATTCACCTCAAGAATTGAAAGAAAGAATACAACGTCACTTTAATGATCTGATAGCTGACTCCCAACCGTTTAGTAGATTAATGGATTCTTTAGAAAAAAGGATAGCCTTGTGTATTCGTGAGAACGGAGGACATTTTGAACACCTGCTCTAATTGAAATCCTATTTATGTTAGTAGCTTCTTTTGAATTTTCTGATTTTTGTTTAATAAATGCGTTTTTTATCATTACTTCATACCAGCATCGGTTATTACTCCATAATTTTTAAATCAAAATACTCCGAAAACGGTGCACAGTATCGAGTTTTACCAAGAGTTCCTTTTTTGTGTGAAATTGAATGATGTTTAAGTGCGCTTGAAATTTTGCTTAATAAATCTAATATTAAAAAAGTTATGTTCAATACTACTCGATATGAACCGTGTAACTAGCGCCCTCTATGAGAGTCAGACATAAAAACGGATTCATTGGATGCATCAGCTTCCAAAACATATTGGTTTGAAATTTCATTACAATGCTGCCAGAAGTTTCTGCAAAATCTTAAAAAATATGTATAATTTTATTTTCTTCAACGCCCTGTATCTTGAATACGGATGGCGTTATGAAAATTTTTCACTGAGCCAACCCCAATTATTTTTCAGTTTTCTACCCATCCTAGAGAGGGGGTCACCTTTTTTTGAAACACCCTGTATATATATATATATATATATATATATATATATATATATATATATATATATATATATATATATATATATATATATATATATATATATATTATCTACAATAATATAACTAAATATAAAAATCAAAATAACCTAAACATAATTTCATACCTAGTTCAAAATTTCTTTTACATGTTCAAATTAGGCAACCGAGTGAATACCTGGGCAGCGTGAGATATGGGATTATTCAAACCTATTCGTGTTCTTGCATTCTGCAAGAAGATTGATGTTAGTGATAGACCTCCGGAGTTTATTGTAGTATATACTCCTTAAGAAACGATTTTCATATTTAGCCCGCGGTAAGAAAATTATATGAGTAAAATCGAGCGTTAATTAAAAGTGAAATGTTACGTTCCTTTGCGCAACGTACTATGCGCACTTTTCACTTATTATTATATATTAGGGTATACCGGCAAGAGTTGATGCATGCATAGGTACTTATATCTAGTGATATTTATATGTATCCACAATAAACAAAATTCTTAAGTGATTGAAGTTAATAAGATATTAAAAGATATAAAAAAACTGATTTGAATGACAATGAATTCCAAAGATGAAGAATTTGAAAAATACGTGGATACGTTTTATTTTATTATAATTTTTTTTACGTCCGTGTGAGTGGAAATTTTTTTTATAGACTACCCTGAGCGTATCCCGCACGCATTCTAAGGGTGTGTGAGACTCCGGATGTTGCTGGTTACTCACTTGAGAACCTCTCACATATTCCTTGGAGTAGTTCTTCATCCTGTCCTTACAGCGCCCCTTAACAAAAGAGATGAGCTGCAAGCGGCCTCTATAGTTCATGGGACCTGATGACTCGAAGTGACCCGAGCAACACTGCTTTCTGTATTCTGCGCGTCAATATATCGGCCAGAGATCTGCATGCCGGAAGAATCTTCAATTTTGTCACATAGTTAGCTCTCCTTCCGCCTAGACAACCTATGATTAGTACGACCATCCTAACTTTATGCCCTGGGTATAGTGTCCTCAGCTCGAACATAAAATCTCTGTATTTTTCCCTTTTCTGTTCTTCTTTCATCACCACATTATTTTCAGCAGGGGGCGAAAAGTCAACAACAAACAATTCTCTGAGCTCTTTGTCCAGCAGTATTATACCTATCTGGCTTTATTGCGTGGATCTGCCGAGTTGTTGGAAAAGCATAGTTCCATTATATACGAGCTCTATCGTTCTCAACAACCGCTTCAATTTCTAGTGGAACATATGGTAGAACTGGTTCTTTGTCTTTACCATAAATCTCTCTCAGATGGAAGTAGAGAGTTCGGAACGCCCCATTATGTCTTTCTATATACCCTGATGCAGCATGGACTCTGCAAGCAGACAGGATGTGCATAAGAGTTTCCTGCTGACTATGGCATGCTCTGCAAGTTGTTGAGGTGTCTTTCATTATGTTTTTTTTATATCATCTTGTATTTACACTCCATCTTGACAAGCCATAACAAATCCCTCCGTTTCCTACCTAAGCTCAGACGACTACAAAAAGGCAAAGGATAATTCTTCCGACAGGCTCTATTCTTCCAAATTCCTGTAGTATATGGAGTTCAGAGAGTTTTTACTCAAATGATCTTCGAATAGTTTTTTCAGTTGTGCTTGTCTTATCTGCCTACCCAGTCTTCTTTGTTCGGCTGGCGAGATCGGTGTTGCTGCGAGGCTCAATTAATATGCCGGTCATATTGAGCTCTTCCAAGGCTCTCCGTCCAGCTCTGAATAGGAACGCTCCTTGATTCCTGATTTCATGATGAGCTACCATTTTCAGAAGCGGGTTTTCACTTCTCAATATCCTTATTGCCATTTCCAAGGTTTGTTGATGGTGTTGGTATTCCAAGCTTTGCAAACCCCTGCCTCCCTGCGTTCGAGGAAGGTATATTATCTGTGTCGAGCAATTGGGATGCAGGCTCTGATTCATTTTCATCACTTTTCTTGTGGATCTGTCGAGATCGAGAATTTCATTTACCGTTCAGTTAACCACACCGAAAGAGTAAGTGACTATCGGGACTGCCAAGCTGTTTGTAGCAGAAACCTTGTTTTTACCGGACAGCTGTGATTTCTATATATCTCTGAGCTTCTTTTTGTATCTTATTATTATTATTATTATTTTTAATTGAGTTAACGAAAAACTGTCTGTTATTTAATGTATGTATATATGTATGTTTGATAAGTCGCATATATCTTTTATATTTTATATTATGTTATATATTGTTGGAGTTTACGCGCTGCATATATCAGGGTATACCGGCAACAGTTGGTACATGTGTAGGTGGGTATATATTTTGATACAACACATAAAACAGCAACCTAACCGTCAATTTGTGTTTTGATTTTAGAGTGTAGTTCATTATTTATATGAGTGATCACTCATACTCGTGCATAATAAACAAAATCATTAAGTGATTGCAGTTAGTAAAATATTAAAAGATATAAAAAAAACTGATGCATGGCTGGAATAAACTCCAGTCGTGCGTCGGAGCTGACACACACAATTTTTTTGAAACGAAGTTCCTTACGGCAGGTTTGGAGGACATAGGGATTTCGCTGCAAAACTAAACTGAAAAATAATAGAGACTAAAAAGTGTGACGGTAATAGACTGACGAAAGTCACGCTTTAGTTAATACAAGCGAATATTGTATACCTTTCTCTTTCTTCCTCTTTCTTTCCGTTTTCTCATCCCTTCTCTTTCTGGTCCCACTCCGCCACGACAATCGCCAATGCATAGTATGTATTCATGAATTCGTGTACAAGCAACTCGAAACGTCAGATGTGAAACATCGAAATAATTTTGTATAAGTTATATCCATGAAAGAACAGGTTACGATAGGAATCAGATATGGCATAATGAAAAAATAAAGCTTTACAAATTTGTTCCATAAAATAATAACTACGTATTGTAGGTTTATATTAAATTATATAGCGTCTCGATACGTTATCCTCTCGTTATATACATTCTTGCGTCTAAATTTTACATTGCTTTGACGACCGAGTGGGCTAAGTACTGAAGACTGGTGTGCCGTATTTCTGGGTTCGAATCTCAGAGGTAACTCTTGGCTTTTTTCATTTTTTTATTAACAATATCGTAAGAGCTCTCAGCGCCACATTCCAATATTAATTATTACAACTTGGATTAGTATAAGTTATCACTTCTGTCGTGCGCCCCGACACGCACAAATGTTTCGTTTTTGCAAATTGTTGTCCATCTATATTATCCGAAGGAACTTCGTTCCTACCTGGTGTCCCATGAAACTGTTTCTTCTTTATTTGTATGACAATTGTGAAAATAAATATCATTTTTATCAGAAATCCTACCATCTAGAAGTATTTTTTCAACATCAACGTAATCAATCCTCGAAAAGCCGATTCTTTTAGGTAGATACATCCTCCAAAATGCTCTGGAGGGCCGAACCTCGAATAACTCGAACTAAAATAACTAATATCCACACCTTTCGAAAGAAGTTTATGTATTTTCAAATGTATTTAGAAGTTTGGAGTTTTATGGATGTTTTATCAATGCTCATAAAAAAACCCATTTATATCAATAAATTCTGATTGATATTCTCCAAATATTTAAATATACGGACATAATCTAAGACAGTAAACAACACCTTTGAGGAGTAATGAATAGCAAACCATAAATCAGTATAGCATCCCACAAAATAAATAAATTGTATCATCTATTGTCTCAAACCAAACGTAATGGCGTAATGGAGAGTATATTCAATCACTTGAGCTCTCAGAAAACGGGCATAGACTGGGAAGCAACTGAAACGAACCTAATGTAATGTAAAGTGTAGCGAATAAAAGAGAATAAAGGACCCAGTTTGATAAACGAGGCCGCAAAGAATTCATTTACGGCTAATTTTGACGGCGACAAACCCCATTGTGAAGTGAATTCTCTTTTAGTATGTGGAGTCGTTAGCTAAGTAACGCGGGAAATTAAGAGGGTTTCTTTCAGAGGCACCGGAAACAATACATATAAGCATTTATCTTCCGGGGTTTCTACGTTACCACACTTGGCCTACCATTTCGACGCGGAAAATGAAAACGCTGCAGAGGAGAAGTTTTTCTTGTCGCCATCTCCGCCCATACAGGAAACCCCGAATATATTACTTTATTCAGAAGGCTGTTCAAATAAATAACAATTTTTTTTGCAATTCTCAAAATAAATGCATGAGGCAAACGCTGGTGGGGGAGCTTGCTGCTTATAGATCAGTAATTTCTGATCCAAGGAATATTTAATTCGAGAGATATTTTAATTACCTAAATTTTTTATTATTATTAGAGAATAATTTATTTTTTTCCGTAAACGTCAAAAAATGACGACTCTTTTAACCTTAGTTCTCAATGTTGTAGTTTGATTTCACAGACGTCCTTTTGTTTTTACTTTTTTGTCCGGCCGTGAGCGTACAAAAAAGTACACTTTTTTGTACTCTGACGTCAATATCAAGAACGTCGGGCGGCGTACAGTTGGGTTCCGAATCCGACATAATGTAATCTGTAAGAAAAATTTTATATATTTTAATACAAGTCATATTTCTTGATACTCGGGTACTTATACCAAAAACGTACAGTCCTATAATGCGTGGATAAGTGACTTTAAATGTTTCTGACAATAATTTTGTTGAATTGTCAAATTTGTGTTGCCTTGACATCTACAAAACCAGTCAGCAAAGCAATCTAGTTTTACGTTTTTTACATCTAATCCCTTCTGAATAAAATATCATCTTAATTCTATCGTTTGAACACCGTTTGCGAAAAAAATTGCATGTTTTACTCGGAGAAAAGCACTGTTTGTGGCTTGACTAAAATTGTCGGCCTAGCTACGTTCAGCCGACAAACATTTAGTCTCGCCACAAGAAGTATCACTTTTACTCCTAATAAAACATGAATGATGAAAAAAGAAGAACGATTGTGAGCTATGGTTTCAGCTAGGTTGAAGATAATTCGACCGAAATTCTTAATTTTTAATGGTACCTTTGACAGAGAAAATGTCACCACTTATGGTAGTATCGCAGGACAACATCCGAGAAACCTATATAGCTAATTTTCGGAAATCAGATTACATTAATGGAATATTCTCCTTGCAAAGTCAAGCAAAAATTATTAGATTTGCAGACGACATATCATTATTCTATAAAATAAGTAACTGGATTGACCTCAAAATTAAATTGGAAGAAGATTTCGTTCTGATCAAAAACTGGTTAGAATATTAGGTCCTGACAATAAATTATGACAAAACCACTTACATACCCTTTTATACCAATAACAAATGTCTCCCGTTATTCGACAGAATCGAAGTGACGCTACAAAAAGAGGTAATAAACATATTTTTTAACTCAAAGGACCTACAGGTTTACGCTGGTTCCGAACGGCTTGAATCTTAGTCATAACCCAACAATATATCAAATTTTTGAACCATTACATTCCATACATACAACACCCAACAGCATGGTGGGACTCGAACCCACGATCCTCTGTTTACAATCGATAACACCTTACCGCTGGGCTACCGAGGCCTTAAATAAATATTTAGGTGTAATAATTGACCCATATATATATATATATATATATATATATATATATATATATATATATATATATATATATATATATATATATATATATATATATATAATAAGTTAGAAAAGAAAACACAACTCTCACAACTCCAAAGGTTTTGAATGTTTATTCAATTGCTACTAGTTTCGCGAAATTTTTCTTCGCATCCTCAGGCAACAGATGGCTGTAAGAGAATAATTCAAATGAAGAGCAATGCAAAAATACTAACCATAATGACTTACAGTGGACCACAGGGGTCAAGCTTAAGACAGGTCAAATTTTTCTCGTGTCAAAAATTAAAATATGCACAATATGAAATGGAATCTTTGGACGGATACAATACTTGGTCATTTAAATATAAAATAAATAAAATTAATAAATATAAGCATATACAATATACAAATAATAATGACATTCACATACGGACATTAGTAAAATCTTAGAAATTGAAGGAAATCAGATGCTCAAGCGCACTAGACCATGCGAAATACGAAGCTAACGGGACAACAAAACTAAATTGACGTTGATAATTGACATCTGGTAGATCGAATTATGTAGTAGATACAGTACACAACATAAACACGCAACAAACGTCAACTTCACATTCTGAAATGTCTCAGATTTATGGGTTTTCAAGAACGCATATAATCGGGGAATGGTGGTGAAATCAGATGACAAAGTTCTACGATCTAAATCTGTAAAAATATGTGTCGATTTTTTGACACCACCATTCCCCGATTATATGCGTTCTTGAAAACCCATAAATCTGAGACATTTCAGAACATGCCAATTCGGCCAGTCGTTAGCTACATAAATTCACCCACTTACAAATTGGAAAAATGGCTTCACAACTTTCTACAAGAACTGTACATGAATCACTTCAAATATTCTCTAAAAAATAGCTTAGATCTTGTGAGAAAGGTTGAGAATGTTGTGGTCGGTCAGGATGATATACTTCTTTCTCTTGACATATCCAATATGTATACAAGTGTCCCAACAGTGGAAATAGTCGATCTCGTTAAGAATAGACTAACATCTAGTAGTTACACAAATGTTCAAATCAGAGAGCTACTTAGTATACTCAAGATATGTCTGGATCAGAATTTTTTCACTTTTAATGATATCACTTATTCTTTAGAAGAAGGCCTAAACATGGGTTCACCTCTGGCTCCCATATTGGCAGAAATATTCATGACATCCCTCGAGGTTGACAAAATTGTAAATAATAATATATATATTTCATACTTGAAGTTCTATTTCAGATATGTCGACGATACTATTTTGCTTTGGACAGGTGGTTTGGAATTGCTTCATGAGTTTTTTGGTTATATCAATTCCGTACACCCAAAAATCAAGTTGACAATGGAACTTTTCAATGAAAACAAAAGTTTGAATTTTTTGGATCTCACTCTGACAGTAGTGAACAATAAGTTGGCTTTTGATATTTACAGGAAGTCAACCCAGACATCAACGGTCATACACAACTCATCAAGTCATCCTTTCCCACATAAACTTGCAGCATTTAATTCATATGTACACAGACTCACAATGTTGCCTTTGTCAGATGAATCGTTCGACAACGAAGTTTTAGTTCAAAACAAATTGCGTTGGTTAATGGATATACGCCTCAAATGATAGATAAACTGATTTTAAAAAAAGCGAAAAAGAATTATCCAACAAGAAAATTATATTAGTGAACTACCGCATGCTGATAGGAATGAGTGTAAATTTTTCTCATTGACTTACATGGGTCCTACATCTTATAGATTGGCTAATTTATTTAAGCGATATTTCAATGTTTCATTCAGAACTTCTAATAATTTAAAAATGGCTTTAATCAATAACAAAGACAAAATAAACATTCTCAATAAGTCAGGTGTGTATCGACTTCGTTGTGACACCTGTTCGGCAATATATGTTGGACGCACTTTTCGTAGTTTTGGAATACGTATCCGTGAACACACCAAGTTTCGCAGCCCCCTATCAACTGGATTCTCTCAGTTTTCTCAACATTTACTCGACGAGGGACATATAGTCGATCTGCAAACTGGCTTTAAGGCGTTGCACATTCTTGAGAAGGGACCAATGCTTCCACACATGGAATAACTAGAAATAATAAGGGTTCAAAAATGTGCTGAAGAAGCTGTGTTAAATGCACAATTAAAAACTGATATACTAGCATTTAGTTCGGTGTTGTTTGTATCTCCTGAATGATTTATCGGTTTGCAGTGTGAGGTTGACGTTTGTTGCGTGTTTATGTTGTGTACTGTATCTACTACATAATTCGATCTACCAGATGTCAATTATCAACGTCAATTTAGTTTTGTTGTCCCGTTAGCTTCGTATTCGCATGGTCTAGTGCGCTTGAGCATCTGATTTCCTTCAATTTCTGTGATTTTATTAATGTCCGCATGTGAATGTCATTTTATTTTATTTGTATTTTGTATATGCTTATATTATTTATTTATATTTAAATGACCAAGTATTGTATCCGTCCAGGGCTTCCAGTTCATATTGTGCATATTTTAATTTTTGACACGAAAAATTTTGACATGTCTTAAGTTTGACCCCTGTGGTCCACTGTAAGTCATTATTGTTGGTATTTTTGCATTGCTCTTCATTTGAATAATTCTCTTACAGCCATCTGTTGCCTGAGGATGCGAAGAAAAATTTCGCGAAACTAGTAGCAATTGAATAAACATTCAAAACCTTTGGAGTTGTGAGAGTTGTGTTTTCTTTTCTAACTTATTATTATATATATATATATATATATATATATATATATATATATATATATATATATATATATATATATATATTGTAAAGAGAAAGTGAAATGCACATCTCCTAAGTTGTTCGTCTAATGATATTAAAAGTATTTCATAAATTTTTTTGAAGAAAATTTTGAATATATATATATTTTCATTTTAATCATTTTGTTCATGAGTAATAAAAAGATAATAATAAAACTATAATTTTCACGTTTACTGTTCAAATGTCATCAAGTTGAGATGAATAGTAGAATTATATAGATAGGGGTTGTAGTAACGCAAAATATTCCGACCCAAAGAACAGGGCTTACTGGGCCTCATGGGGTGTACTAATACAGAGCTAATAACGCAAAGTTAACACTTCCGGTCCAGTGCTTCCGCTCTCCATCACTTTCCCCTAATATTACGCTCTAAGAGCTCTCCCCAATTCATTACAGGGCTACTTATTTATTTATGGATTCCGATCATATTTCACACTATTATTAACTGCTTTCGCGATGGATGAAGTTCTGGAAGTTTTCATCTTCTGAATAATAGAACAGATCCTGCATGTTGGAGTGAATGGGATAACTCGTAAATGAAACTTCGCACTGCTCCTGTGAATGTTTATCAGGGAAAGCTGGAATTTCCAGTGTCGTTTCTGAAGTATTTTCGAAGGTTTTGCTGATATTTCCAGTTGTTGTATTTGTTTATATTCTAAACAACAAGAAAAGCCAATATATTTGTATCATATTTTGTTTTGAATTATTTCGGTTAATCTTACCATGTACTAAAGTTTTCTCGTTTGTGGAATTCCTTGAAAAGTACCTATTTAATATGACACCATAGTTTAACCCTTTTGCTCACGCATTTTAGTTTTTCAAGATAAAAATCTCAAATTAGGAAGACTAACACTCTTATTTTTTTACAATTTTTTGGTGTTTTCATTCTATGTCATCCATTTTAGGGGTTGTGATATGTACAATATACTGTACATTATGAGTAAGCGGTACCGTAGAACGCGGCTAAATTGGAAATGCGGGGATATTTTAGAATTCATAACCTGTAACTACATCTGGCTATCCTGTTTAGGTACACCACAATCCCGCGTAAACTACACTGTAATAGTATAGTACACAACCTTACTTATTCAGACTTTAGACGATTTCAGTATTCGTAAGCGTGGTAATGGTCTCTTAGACATTGAAAGAGAGGCAGAAAATCAACCAATATTTGAGCCTGTTAATCTTTCAGTGCTAGTTCGTCGTTGGTGGGAGTTGTAGCTGTTAAGTTTCATATAAAAATTGGTGTTGGTGTTAGTATCATTGTGCAAAGAAGTTATAAACATTATGCTACCCCAAAATTTTTTTTGAAGATCGGGGCTATTCTGGATGACGTTTTTATAATCATTCCAAAATATCCCCGGTCTTCGAAAATCGTCCCATTCTTTAAATTATCAATGCTACATACCTTTTATTATTCTTAATTTAAAAATGTATGTTTTCCAATTAAGCCCCATATACGAGGTAACTATAATTTATGCGTTATTCTTACCGATTCTAAAATATCCCCGACCCACGAGGCTATTTTAGACGGACCTCTGTAAGAATGGGGACCTATTTATCATAGAATAATATTTGGTCGTATATAAACCTATCCAAAAAGCATATCAAAATAGATTATTTTTAATTACTATTTCTGCTATATTAAAGATAATGAAAAAAAAGTATACAATAGCCCCGTCCTACGGTATATATGATTTGTATATACAATATATTGCACATTTTGAATACGTGGAAGTGTATTTGCGATTTTGTAAATTAAAATGCAATTGAAACAACAAAAGGTTACAACTGATCATTCATTTGTGTGATATATCAACAAACAATTTTGTTTTTTTGAAATGCATAAGTGTATATTGCACTTAGTACAAACAATATTCGTCCTAGATGTACATTCAGGGAATTTTCATCTGAAAGAAAAAGATTTTTCTACAAAATTACCTTCCATATCATCTGAACTTCTTTCTTTCACCGTATTTTCATCATCATATGCATTGCTTACTTCTACGTCTCTATCTCCCCACCCATAATCGTCATCACTAAGCCCTTCACTATCTGATAGGCCCTCCTCAATAAGTTTCAATAGTTGTTCTTCAGTTAAAACTCTAGAAAGTTAAGAATATTTTTTAACCGTTTACGCTAATGTTTCGTAAAATTTACGCCTTCAACTTAACATACAGAAAAATATTGGTAAATAAAAATTTTAATTAATAAAATATTTAAATATGTTAGAATATCCTTTATTAAACATACTTTTGAGGCGACTACATTTTTTATTTCTATGTTCGCAGGTTGTACAAATCTTGGAGCGGTATCCATGCACAGATTGCATAGGTTGGTGGTTATTCTTCTCTTTTTGGCAGGACAAATGTTGGAAATAGCTCTGGTCGACGTCTGAGGTACCGGAACCGCGTTTGGGACCGTTTTCCCTAACAAAGTCCAAATGAATTCTCGGATCGGACGTTGCAAAGTTGGCATATGTTTTTTTTTGTTTATCCATGGCTGAATAAGGTTTTCTTGAAGTAAGAATAGGTATAAAGAACTCACTGTCTTCGCTCCCACTCTCGGGAAAGTACTCACTTCCAGAATCCACAAATGGCTCTTCTTCTAGGTGATCTTCATCGTCGCTACTATCTTCGCAACTTTCGTTACTATAATCGACCTCATTATCTTCATCAAGGAAGCTAAAACTGTCTGCTAACTCTTTCAGCTCGTATGGCCGAAGTGGCCTGGCATCTTTCCACTCTCTCGACATAATATACCAAGTAATAAGTCAAAAAAACTGTCATAAAAACCGGGAAACCAATAACAAAATGATATTTGAAAAATTACATTCAAGCTAAGCTTTCGTAAATTTTACGACTGCGCTCATATAATTCACACGTGCGCGAACTTACGTAAGTAAAAATGCTAACCAACCACTCGGAGGCTCCCAACTTAAGATTAGATGGCGGCTGAACCCCATCGAACTTCACGTTTCCAACGAACCGCGAAATACGAAATTCGGCGTCGTAAAATTTACGATGCTTAGCCTTCTAGGATTAATGGCACTTTTTTACTCAATTTTCAATTCGTACTACTATGAAATAAATCTAATATAACAAGAACTGGAATAACGTGGAGTTTTTTACCATACCTGTCGATTTCCGTTTACTCACAATGTACAATATATTGTACAGAAATATTTACTCCAATATAGAAAAAACAAACTAGAAGTTCACTATGAAAGTAACAAATACACGTATCGGTTATCACTAAAATAAATATTGCAGACATGTCACAACATGTTTTAATGTTTGAAGCGCCACCTCATTTCAACATTCTCAAACAACTGCTACAACTCAGTAACAGGTACCTTGAATGAAATTTTTTTGGGTAAACAACTCAACGCTAGGTGAAGGAAACAGTTTAAAATAGTTATTAGAATGTTTACAGAATACTGTAAGTACTTTGCGAGTAAAGTGAATAGAAGCAAAATAAAAAAATTGAAGAATTTTCCGTTGTGTAGAATGGATCACTCTCGATTGAATCTAATTGCAGAATCATTGATAATGAATTCAACTGCCAATATGCAAAATGAGCTTTATGCACACCCGATTATTTCAGTCTATCAAACTCTGGTCAGTGTTAATTAATTTTCTAGTTTCTGAACCGTCCCACACTTCCTAAACAAATCATCAGAGTAGATTTTCAAGTTCCACATCCTCCGATAGCGTGTAATCGATTAAACATCTAATGTAAAATGCCTATTTAGAGGCTAATTGAATAGCTTTGTCGTGTAGAAATTTGAATAAAGCATCTCCTGAGGTAAATTTATTCGGTCTCTGTCTTTCGAGAGATAAGATTAGAGAGCCGAACGCTACAAAAGACAAATTAAGGTACGTAATGGGATCTCATTTGAAAACAGACAATCGACAAAATGCATGTATCGATAATTTGGAATGATCAATCAAGTTGTTTATTTAGAGAAAGGGAATAATACGACGTCTGCTGACAATGCAGGACCGGGTGACCAAGTGCCCATTCAAGTCGCCTTGTTGTGGCCAACTCGGGTAAATTGGCAATATTTTGAAATACTCCGATTCACTGATGATGTTTGTCATGTGAAATTCATCAGTATATTGAAAGCAGATAAATGCATTTATTCATTCAATCTACTAGTGGAGAACAGGCCTGTTATTTGATTTCGATTCAGCCAGAATATCTGCTGTACGAAAACGCAAAAGTTTATTGTTTCAAATTGAAAAAAATTCATTTTGAATTGGAAGTTCTTACATCTGGCATATAAAAAAACACAATGTGTTAACACAATGAATAATTTTTAATAAATTTTCCAGATTTAACCTTGTTTAGTTAAAGTAGCCGAATAAAGTTCGATATACTTGCGTATATCGAAGCCAATTGATTCAAAATTTTAAAAAAATATATATCTATATACAGGGTGTCTTAAAGTTGCTAGGACAAATTGCTGGGATCTCGACTACCACGTGTAGTAGAAGTGAAAATAATCCGATTGGACCCAATTTATTTAGATACCAAAATGTACCGTTTGACCTTGAGAAGAATCGAAAGTTCACATAAAAGGCCGTCATATTGAACATCGATTATAAAACAGCGTTTTGCCTTTTTTTCCACTGACAAATAAATTGTTTATTATAATTTTATTGAACTTGTACTATGAATATCTGTTGCAGGATTTTTTTTCTTCGAAACTATACAGAAATTTTTACAAGAGTAACAAAATTAAGACAATTCTTCAGTCTTCTAGCTAAAAAAAATTGAGAACCGTGTTACTACCCCTAAGAAAGTTCCTAAAAAAAATTCAGGAAATCAGAGTGGTTTTACACCTTCCACAATTTCTTTCGAATTTTGATTACCGAAAGCACAGTAATTCTCTTACATGTACTTTTGTCAAATTTCATTCAATTTTTTTACTCATTTCTGTACAGCGTACAAAAACGTGTTTTTTCATGTAAATTTTCTCACGAGCAAACTGTTCATTTTATTATATAAAAAATTGGGTCCAAACGACTTATTTTGACCTCTACAACACGTAGTAGCCCAGCAATTTTGGGACACCCTTTGCACATCTACACCATCACCCCCTACTACAATCCTACAATACTTATCACCACCCACCCAAAACCTCACATCGGCCTAGGCTACCTCTAACCTTCAGTACCACCACGACCGCATCAAATATATATATATATATATATATATATATATATATATATATATATATATATATATAATATATATTACACAAGTAAACATCACTGTGGTAGGTAGTATTCAC
The DNA here is from genome assembly GCA_030704885.1 of Cynegetis impunctata. Lineage (NCBI taxonomy): Eukaryota > Metazoa > Arthropoda > Insecta > Coleoptera > Coccinellidae > Cynegetis > Cynegetis impunctata. The sequence goes on from JARQZK010000002.1 coordinate 64,076, forward strand.
CTCAAATCTAGAAATTGGCTCACTACTATTCTTACCACACGTTATTTTATACTTGTGTCTGAACTTGCGCAAATTAGTGCAGCAGAGATAATCTTTAAAAACGAAGCGTGTCCAGCAGAGCTCCGTGACTCATATGGTATTTTCCCCTCATTTTCCTTCTTTCTAAATACAAATTCCCAACCTTCAATAGCTGCATGAAATTTCTACATGAAAATTTTAGTGCTGTGAGGAATTTTTTGAAACGACCGAATAGCAGCTACGTGATATAAACCGCTATTTTCATCCTTCTAAATAATTTGGATTTGCTGTTGAGATGCGCAACGCTTGAAAATCCTCAAAAACGCATAAAATTCCAAAATAAAAATTGCGTGAGAAAGTGAGAAAAATTAATTGATACTCATATTGCGCTTCACTAACAGAAAAATGCACGTATTTCAACTCTCTAAATTTCGACCATCTAATTCCTCACACCAATTCAAATACAAGATTTCAACTTTCTTAATTCGATCTGGAGGATCTGTGGATGTGGGCAAATCCTCAAAAACCGAGAAAAACTTGGCGTGTAAGAATAAAAGTTTATACGACCAAAAGACACTCAAATGATGTATGTACCCATTTCAACCCACTAACTCAATTTGAACAGTGTTTGAGTTTGCGAAAGTTCTCCAAACCCGGTTTTTCAGCTCCAATTACTTTCCTTCAAAATTAATCTTCACATCTTTTATCGCTAGTTTGGAACATTTCTGCTCATGCACCCCTTGCTGCTCCCTTGCCAAAGCTTGAAAATGACCAAAATTTTCCGAAATATTGACAGTTTCGTTCTGCATCAGAAACTGCAAATAGATGAAGGGAGCGCTGGAGCTACCAATATGTACCAGGGGGGAAAAATGTCAAAAATCATGGTCCTGGAGTTCAAAAACGGATTTTAAATCTACTCCCGAACCTTGCTTTGGCTTTCTATACAGTGCAGTAGTCCATTATTATCTGAGAAAATAGGACTGAAAGCTATTTATAGTTTGAAAAGTATCTACAAAAGACACATTCGACTGTTATTTCTACTTTAGGTAGTACTCGCAGCGTTTCTGAACTTGTGGAGCGCGCCCGCCTAGGAGGCGAGAGTATATTCAAAAGAAACTATATGTGATAAACTGACTGAAAGGAAAGTACAGGCACACAGAGAAATCAAGAGGTCGTTATCTAGGTTTTGAGCTGATATCTCAAAAAAAAATTATTATGGTTTACATTTCATTGAATGCGGGGGGATACAAATCATGATGGAAAATTAGATAGCGAATCCTGAAAGGTTGAGAAACGCTGTTGGCCTATTATACATTTGCTACTAGTGAGGACATTCATATATATATATATATATATATATATATATATATATATATATATATATATATATATATATATATATATATATACATATATATATATATATATATTATATATATATATATATATATATATATATAATTATTTATTCGAATTGTTGTTGCCTGTGATCTATTTTTAATCTCTTGATAATTATTAGCAATAACAGGCTGGTTGAATCATATTCGTAATTGAAATTTCTTTGACATTTATTGATTTGAAAAAATTGAATAGACAGGGTTGCTTTGTATATGCTATTCAGTCTAATATTAATATTCAAAATTGTTATCATTAGATGGTAAGGGAAACCAAAGAAACCCTTACCTACGTAATGTTTGAAAATAATAATAATAGGGTAATATTTATTTATCCACAAAGAAATTAGTCATGGGAAAAACATTAAAGAAGTGGAGTAGAATTATCGGTATAGCACGCTATATGGAAGCAGCCGTTGACACGTGTTTCGGACTCTTTGGTCCTCATCAGATACGGCGTAGCCAAGCATTGGATTGAAAATTTGAAGATGAAAATAGTACAACAAACAAAAACCTCTGATACGGAAGATAATCACACAATTGTGGTTTATTGTTTGAACTCTCCGGTATGGGAGATTTGGTCAAACTTTGCCACGGAGGCGATTAATGCTATCCGCGAGATCTAAGAACGAGTAAATAAACAATAACAAAGAAATTAGTTGCGGGAAAATATTAAATAGGTAGAGCAAAATTATCGGTATAGTTCGTTTATATGGAAGTCGCCGTTTTTAACAAAATTTTTTATTTATTTAGAATTTCAAATCTTTTAAAAAGAGGTACTTACAGTTTAGAACAATGTTTAAAACTCTCAGCTTAAGTTTATGATCATTGCCATATTTTCAGCTTGCAATATTTAATTATTTATTCGAATTGTTGTTGCCTGTGATCTATTTTTAATCTCTTGATAATTATTAGCAATAACAGGCTGGTTGAATCTTAAAAAACTCGATTTTATTAAAAAGTTGACGTTTCACTACGATATTCGTAGTTGAAATTTCTTTGACATTTATTGATTTGAAAAAATTGAATAGACAGGGTTGCTTTGTATATGCTATTCAGTCTAATATTAATATTCAAAATTGTTATCATTAGATGGTAAGGGAAACCAAAGAAACCCTTACCTACGTAATGTTTGAAAATAATAATAATAGGGTACTATTTATCTAACAACAAAGAAATTCGTCATGGGAAAACATTAAAGAACTGGAGTAGAATTATCGGTATAGCACGCTTATATGGAAGAAGCCGTTGACACGTGTTTCGGACTCTTTGGTCCTCATCAGAACGGCGTAGCCAAGCATTATATATATATGTATATATATATATATATATATATATATATATATATATATATATATATATATATATATATATATATATATATATATATATATAAATCGAGTTTCTTAAGATTCAACCAGCCTGTTATTGCTAATAATTATCAAGAGATTATATATATATATATATATATATATATATATCAATAAAGAATAAGATGACAGTTTTTATAGTAAATTGTACACATTGCAAACGTTCAAGAATTACTGCAGTTCATCCCTGTACAAAGTTAGAATCAAGTGGGCTGAGAAATTAACGTATACGAAACACGTTCATGGCAGAGATAACCGCTGACCGCTAACAATACCTCCAAGAATTCTGCCATCTAGACCGAAGATGTTGTCATTAACAGTTAGATATTCCTACGCCAAGAGGGCGCATCTAATATGTGATAAGCTTCATTACTTTGGTCGTTACTGAAATGCTAACACGTCAAAGAGGAGTAGAATTTCAAAAGGTCTCTTGTCCATTTTTTATCTTTTAATCTATGAGGTTCCCTATGACTTACAGTGAAGATTTGTTCGTTCTTAACATCCTTATACTTGCAAACAATCTAATTTGAAATTTCATTGAAGTTTCGAAACTTCTCTCGTCCACATCCCTGTAAGTAAAGGAAGATGGTAGAAGTACTACGATATATATATATATATATATATATATATATATATATATATATATATATATATATATATATATATATATATATATATATATATATATGTATATATATATATATATGTGTGTATATATATATATATATATTATATATATATATATATATATATATATATATATATATATATAATCTCTTGATAATTATTAGCAATAACAGGTTTGTTGAATCTCAAAATACTCGATTTTATAAAAAGTTAATAAAATAGAGATTTTTAAGATTCAACAAGCATGTTATTTCTAATACATCTCTAGAGATTAGAAATATTTCACAGGCAACAACAATTCGAATAAATAATTATATATATATATATATATATATATATATATATATATATATATATATATATATATCACTGGCGGCTGGTGAGGTTTTGGTTTGAGGAGGCTACAAAAAGTGTTAAAAAATACACCATAGGCGAAAATTTTTAGGATTTCAAGGTCAACCGCCTTATAATTTAAAGAAAATCAGAGTAAAACAAGCACCCTAAGCTATTAATGTGTTTTTACTTTCGAGTGTCTACCTTGAGACCTACAACTCCTATTTACAATATTCACAAAAACTCTTCTCAGCCAATTAATCAATTCATCTATTCATCAAATTTTTTTTTTCTTTTACAAAAGAGGTACCTACCTACTGAACGAATTTGTTAACAGCTGGTGAGAGCAAATAAAAAGTTATATATTTGTGAAGATTAGCGGGATTCTGCGATCTTTAACGTTAGCAAAATGATCTATAATATCCTCATAAAATTTTTTATCTTTCGCCAAAAGTTTCACCAATTCCTTTTCAATAGACAACAAACTAATATTTTTCAAACAATTCTGGCTCATTGAATTTCGTAAATAAGTTTTAATTCTCTTAACAGTGGAAAACGAGCGCTCTACGGAAGCCGATGTCACCGGGATAGAAACAATTAGACATATAAGAGTTTATAAACTTGAGGTGAATCTTGATTCAAATCATTATCAAAAAGGTATTTAATAGTCCCCACACGATTTTCATTTTGACCCAAAATTTCATTGTTATTATAAACAACACACAGTTCACTTTTTATGGTCACCTTATCAAAAAATGTGTATTTTTGACATAAATTTTCCAAAAGGTTATCTGGAAAGTTAGCCGAAAATCCGGTTAACAAATTTTTATTGAGTAAGTCGAAGAAATGCAGTTCTTTCAAATCAGAGAACCTTATTTCTAATAGTATTCAAAATTTCATGAAATATTTGCTTATAGTGATAGCTCCATATCAGTAACTGAATTTCTTTCGTTTTGAGCTAATTTGAGTCGTATCATCAGTAGTTTGAAATACAGAAAATAGTTTTCTAAAATAAACTTCTGCACGAAATTCTGAAATTTTTTCCAAAAGAAACTTGAGCCGATTTCGTGAGTAAATTACATCTAGTAAGTAAGATATTAATCCGCGTGCTTACTTTATCGGTGAAAAATTCCTCACTTTCAACTAGGTATAGAATTAAATCCTCAAATCCTAAGAGGCCCCAAACAGAGAGATTTTCACTAGTAAAAAGTAAACACTGCCAACAAAATAATTTATTTTTTACCTGTGATCCGGTTAGGCAAGGATGTCTCTCATAATTCCGTGAATTAAAACCGCGGTTTTGTTTTCTGTTACGCTGCACCAAATTGTTTAATTCAGGGGTAGGTCGCAATGTTTTTATCAAAACTTTATCCTCATAACTTAGTGCACTAAAGTTATGGGATAACAAATATTCCACTAAGTCACCATTGAAATTTTTGAAATTAACTTCAGTAACCAAACTCATTTTAAAACAATACGCGAGCTATATAAGTAAACACGCCGGCCATTAGACAATACGATCACACTACGATTTCCAACGAATTCACTCGATGTCACGCGAAATTCTAAAGTTGTGATTGGTCGACATTGTATAAGACTGGGTCTCGATTGGTGTTGCCATTTACATGTGTTTTGCTTTTCTATTGCAATGAAGTATTCATTCGGAGTATTTGCACCGTTGTTTGCTTTTCTGTGGCAGGTATAATGAACGTTGAGAATATACCTTTCCATGCCTCCTCAGCGTTGCCACAAATCTTGAAATGAATGAAATGCAGTAAATGTAAATACCTTCTATCGTAATTAATAAATTATATTATATAATGTAGGTTGAAAGGAAGGTAGGTGCATAAAATAATATGATTTTGATTAGTATGAATATGCTGAATGCTGACTATTCAATATAATATTTTAGTGATACACGGAATATTATTGAGGGGGCTTAGCCTCCTTAGCCTCCTTTGACTAGCCGCCCCTGATATATATATATATATATATATATATATATACACATATATCGGACATCCAGAAACCATTGTAAATCGTTTAGTTTCGATACCGTTCAATAGTTTATTATTTTCGAGGAAAATACGTCTAAAAACCTCGACGAACATGCAGCGATCGTTGTTTTCGTAGGTGAGGGAGGTTGCAAATCGTGGCTGGCAATTCTACGAATCCGCCGCGACAGCACGGTTGAACGGTATCCGAGGGGGCTTGATGCGGACGCGCCGCCAATTGTTATTCATGGTTTGGGACCGATCAGCCTCCTTGCGACATCAATTTACATACTAAAACATATCCACAATCCGCGAACCAATTTCGCCATACTTTGTGTCAACTGTCGCCTAAAATTGCAGTTTGAATTTCAAAAAAAAAGGACGTAATCGAAAATTGCAGATTTTCAATATCTGCCGGGTTCGAATAGTCTAACGCACGGATATATATATCAGGTGAAAAGAAGTCAACTTTAGTCACAGATTATTCAATATTGGAACGAAGTTCCTTTTCGCTCTTTTCACTTCAGACACTTGGCGAATGTAAGGTAAGCCTAAAACTGTGTCCTACACGACTGATGACACGACAGGGTTGCTAGTCGTGAGCATCAGCTGTATGCGTAACTGTGGATTGTTGTTGTTATTTTATTGACAAAGTATGAACTTTGGAGTGAATCAGATATTATTTAAATTTCAGTAAGATACTCTCCATAATTATAAAAATATGAGTATAATATCAGTTTCTTATTTATTATAGATTATGTATGATTTTGAAGTGCAGAAGTGATTTTAATGTTTAAAAATAATCTACAATAAAAGATCGAGATGAGCAATCAAAGAAAACAATTCTTTAACATTTTTAATTTTTGTTGTATTCATAAAAATAGTGATTTCAAAATGATTTTTTCTGATAAAATCTCAGAGCCTTTTTAACAGTTTAGTTTGGGTCAATTTTATTTAAGAATTAACAATGATCCAGCAAAATCGACCATGGAATATAATACCTTTTATGCAGTTTTTCTAGACATTTATATCAAATTGAATGGAAAACATATATATCGTACTCAAGTTACTACAAAACAATCATCAATAAGATTGAATGTATACTTACTGCTCAAGTTAATAATTTTCATAAAAATGAATTATAATATGTTTACCTACACAGCTTTCTATCAAAGATATTAATTATAATTTTATTATCACTCCCTCATTTATTATTGAATGAAAAAAATTTCATTCAATAACTCTCAAGCGTTTTTTCATCTAGGTAATTAATCGGAAATTGACTTCATCCTTGATTTTTCGTTATTTCCGAGATTAGAATTGAAAAGTTCAAACCATTCAAGATAAAAAAAATTCTTGTTTTTAACGCCTGGGAAGTTTGCGATAAGAATCAAAATTGAAATTTTGGTGTTTTATTTAGTAGTATTCACTAGAATGATATTGATACCAAAAATTTTCGGTCATAATATGGCATGTGGAATTTGAAAAAAATGAAAGAGCGATTAAAAAAATAAACAGCATTTGCTTTGAAACATGCTGTGCACGATACCATACAAGAATTGATTTTTTTTGTAATAATTGTCAATTAGTTCTGAAAATTTCAATTTAGATTCTAAACATAAGGTTATTTCATTGAGCTGATCCGGTGTTCGTAATGGTTAGAAATAGACTGGTTACCTTAAGTATACCCAGACATAAAAGTTGCTATGATTTATAAATCGGGAGAACTTTGTGGCAACTGATACCATTTTGAAAAGACATAATTATTTCAAGGTATACATAGAAAAACCATTTCCATTAGATCCAATGAAAAATGTTTGCGCCATTTGAAGGTATACATAGGAAATATAGCATATCAAGTTGTTGCTATGGTAATATGATGATTTTTAAACTTGACAACTTGAAGTACTTCAGACGTGATTGTTGATAACTTTCATTTCTTATCGTATTAAGTTTGAAAATGAGCATTTACACACTACAAGAAAAGATTCGCCCTTACGATTAGTACTGCAATGGCTTTAGTTTAAGGCAAATGAGAGATCATTTTAGTGTTGAATATCCTGAGAGACCGGTTCCGTCCATAAGAACAATATCAAAGATAACAGCAAAATTTAAGAATACAGGCTGTTTGCAAACATCCCATCAGAGATCCGGAGTTAGAGCACCATACAAAATCAATGAAAATAAGAGAATAGATGTAATAAATAGTGTTGTCGAGAACAGCAGTATGAATTCAAGATCAGTAGCCGCTGCCCATTACATTTCACAAAGTTCGGTGATGCGAATTCTACGCAAAGAAAAATTTAGATCATACAAGTACCAAAATTACCAAGATTAAAAGTAGGTGACCCTTCTTTATTTCGAATGTTTTTTGTTAAGAGCTTCTGCTCCTGAATTTTTACTCCTGTTCTCAACTACACTAGTTACCACATCTATTGTCTTATTTTCATTGATTTTGTATGGTGCTCTAACTCCGAATCTCGGATGAGATGTTTGCAAACAGAAAATGTTTTTAAATTTTGCTGCTATCTATGATAAATAATTGCTGTTAAGCTAACTCCTACGTGTCATGATTTACTCATACATAGTTAATAAGATTAACTACTTCCTTGAAAGCCAAAGAAATTATGACAACTGGGACGTATCAATAATATCGCTAAGCAACGACAAGTAATCTGTATTGTTGTTTTCCCTATGTATACCTTGAAATGGAGCATACATTTTTCATTGGATTCTCCTATGTGTACCTTGAAATGATTCTCACGGTGTATATATATATATATATATATATATATATATATATATATATATATAATCTCTTGAAAATTATTAGCAATAACAGGCTTGTTGAATCTTAAAAAATATTTTTTATAAAATCGAATTTTTTAAGATTCAACAAGCCTGTTATTGCTAATAATTTTCAAGAAATTAGAAATAGTTCACAGGCAACAACAATTCGAATATATATATATATATATATATATATATATATATATATATATATATATATATATATATATATATATATATATATATGAAATATATACAGTGCCGGGGTAGGCCAGCGCGGGGATTGTAGCAAATTCGGCCAAGAGGCTTGGTTCTCTTTAGGTTCTCAAGTTTATGGTTTTAAACTCAGATTAGAGAATAAACCGAAAATGTGTGTGCGTGACAACCCGGAGCGGCTATGTAAGAACACGTATATCTGTGTGCGTGTAATGATACCAGTTTTTGAAATAAACTTAAATAACCTAAATTTTTTATTACTTTTACAAATCAAACTGGTTGGCTTTTTCTTAACTTCAGTAATAAAATAGTTCGTATATTATTTTGAATATTCATTAGGTACAATCCAAGCTACATACGCACAATCATATTCAAATTCATATTCATGTACGTAAATGACATCCATGATACTTGTGAAAGAGCTATTTGAGCCAATTTGCATACGGTCAGTTAGCTGATTGGGGTTAAGCCATGAGAACTGACAAGAAACTTGGGCCACTCTTTTCCATTCGCCAGGGGGTCACAAGTGTTGGTGTTACAATAATATGGTGGAATGTAAACTGATGCAACTAAAATACAATGATAGACTAAGAGCTAAAAGGTTTTTACAGTTTATCACGTTGTGACAAATACAAATTTACATCAAATTCTAATAGTTTGATAGTCAATAGAATCCTATTTTATTTGTTCGGGTTTTACGACTTGCTCGATAGATGACAATATCAGGGAATTCTCTTGTTAGTTTTGCATTGCTGCAAACTTGCGTGTAGTTGAGTGCGAGTAGAACAAACATATAACTTGTGGGGCCAGCGCTCAATTTTTAGAAATTGAAATTAGAAATTTTTAAAATTATTGTTGCAGATTTTGACACCAACATTTCTCGTGATAGGTATCATACAACCTAAACCTACGATTTAACTTGACGAAATCGAGTTTCAGATTTTCAGGCGTGAGTGAAGCATAGCCTAAGAGCTTCGCGTTTAAGGCATGCAATATATTTTACGCTTATCTAAACTTATTTTTTTTAAAATCAGACAGGCGTTGGAGCGCGGGCCCCCCCAATTTGCGGGGCCGGAGCATTTGCTACTCTTGCTACGTGGCTAATCCATAATATATATATATATATATATATATATATATATATATATATATATATATATATATATATATATATATATATATATATATATATATATATATATATATATATATATATATATATACTAAGAGAAAATTTATCGCGGTGAAATAGTATATGAATCAAGCAGAATTATCGGTCTAGCCCGCATATGTCGAAGCAGCCGTTGACACGTGTTTCGGACTCTTTGGTCCTCATCAGAACGGCATACTTGGCAACGCCGTTCTGATGAGGAACAAAGAGTCCGAAATACGTGTCAACGGCTGCTTCGACATATGCGAGCTAGAGCGATAATTTTGCTTGATTCATATATATATATATATATATATATATATATATATATATATATATATATACATGAAATGAAACGTTCATGTGCTATTCAGCTTAAATGTTTATTCCTACGAATAATTTTCTATGACGGAAATGTGTCATTTTGTTCATTTCAAGCTGATTCAAGTGTACAAAAACAGATTCTTGTAGATAAAATTCTGTTTGAACTTCGTCCTTCGATTACGTTAACCATCCCCATTTGGGGGGCTATAAAATCGCTCGATATAAAAGCTATAAAGGGGATGTTGTCGAATTAGGGAACGCAGTAACGGTTCATTGGCTCTGTCCAAGTCCTAATTCGCCCGAAATTGGCGATCGTATCCTGCTGTCATCGTGGGTTATGATAAGAGCTGCGACGATGCGCGCAACTCGTTCCGGGTTCCCGAAAATCATCAATCTATAGATTGATGCTGTCGGACGGTTCGTACAGCTGTGAAGATAATTTTCGAGCTAATTCAAATCAAGTCGATGGCCGTGAAAGGAAGAATTTCAACGTTTTCAGTATCTGCTATTAGGGAGTTTTTGAGTTTCTATTTAAAGTCAACGTAATTAGCGTAAACCGCTATGTTGAGTTTGCGCAGAACGGAAAACGTTATTAACGGGTTGAAGATCCAAAAAGAGATTTTGAATTCAAATTTATTGCGAACGTCAAATAAGTACTACTTTTCTTGTGTTTTCGTATTATTTTTTGTCGGGTGATTTTTCCAATTTTCATTCACCTATTATTATTAGCGTTCTTTGGGTAAATTAGCAAGGAAGATGTAATAGACTATATAGCGATCAGGCGCAGGGGAGTGGATCATAATTTAATAAGAGGTATAATCTTACATAACATCTTTGAAGAGGAACAAGAACTATCAACCTCAATACATCAGATCGCAGACTACGCAGACTCGGTTTATGGCTGCCACATCGTAAGGAATAACATTTTGTGCAAATTTTTAATACAAAGGAAGAGGTTTGGAACAAATTAGCACGATAGTAAATATGATATTAGTCACTTATCATAGTTTAAATAGTCTATTTTTATTTAATTTGCAACAATTTAATTCAAGCGCGTTTAAACTTAACACCGGGAATATAACGGACGTTTATTAAGCGAACGTTGGTTACGTAATACGTTATCGGTTAATAACCGTCTCGGTAATTTCAAAGCTCCTGCGCATGTTTAGAATAACTGAAAACGTAATTTACGTGTAAATTTAGGGTCTCAAAAATTCCCTATTAACTGTGAACTTATCAGTTATTGCAGATTAATAATTAACGTTGAAGTGATAATATCAGTAACTACTTATTGCTGATACCTTCTGTGTAAACTTTGGTCGCCGATTGAGGGTTATAACATTGATGCTTAATTATGGTGCAGTTTGCAATCTTATTTTGCATATTAATGGGCAAAGAGATAGTAGAAAATTATCTCAATAATGTAATGAGATACAGAAACTCCCTATTAACTGTGAACTTATCAGTTATTGCAGATTAATAATTAATGTTGAAGTGATAATATCAGTACCTACTGGTTGCTAATACATTCTGTGTAAACTCTGGTCGCTTATTGAGGGTTATAACATTGATGCTTGATTATGGTATAGTTTGCAATCTTATTTTGCATATTTATGGACAAAGAGATAGTTGAAAATTATCTCAGTATTGTAATGGGATTCAAAAACCTTTTTATATTTTAAAGAATAAAAATACTCCAATATGCGGAAACACATGAAAAATATAAATCAAAATTTGGACAAATTTCGATACTAGAAAAGTTTAAAAAATTCTGGGAAATGTTACATATCCAACCAAATTTAACGAAACTCATTAATAAAAGAACTGATATAAAACAATTCAGTGTAATATATACAAATTAAATTTTTTAAAGAAACTGGTGTTAGTGGAAACTTTTTTTTAATATGTTATTCACATAATTATTACAATAGCTGATATATTCGTTCGTTTATAGAAGATTCAAGTTCAGAGCCGGATTTACCAATAGGCTGGAGTAGGCTACACAAGGGTCCCCAGCAAAATTGAAATTTGTAGAGAGTAAATTTCGAAATGTAGCAGGTTTCAGCTCATGTGACTCCAGAGCCGCTGGAGATGCCAATATGTACCGGAAAAAGAAAACATATATATATATATATATATATATATATATATATATATATATATATATATATATATATATATATATATATATATATATATATATATATATATATGTTCTCTACAGATATATATATATATATATATATCTATATATATATATATATATATATATATATATATATATATATATATATATATATATATATATATATAAACGGCTGGCCAACACAATTTCTCCTATTTAGCACCGAGAATGTATCAGATTCAAGAAAAAATTGAATGAATTTATTGCAGAATACCTGAAAGATGAACTCGTCAGAATAGTACACATGCGAAAGTAAATACTCTTAGTGATGCTAAGTTGTGTTGCTTCGGTACATATTCTTACAAAATTTAAATGAGCTAATAAGTTGGGTTAGATGAATCTTAACAACTCACGCACAGGCAATCTGCCTTAGTGAGTTTCGTGGTTTATTGAATTATATTTCTTAATCTTTGTATTGTTTTCTGAATCTCTGTTAAATTGTATGAAAAATATACTTCCTCAATAAACTATATATTATATATATATATATATATATATATATATATATATATATATATATATATATATATATATATATATATATATATATATATATATATATATATATATATATATATATATATATTTATATATATATTAATATATAAATATATATATATATATATATATATATATATATAAAAATATATATATATATTGAACAATATACCCACGATATATGATAAAGTGATTGAAGTCTTGAGCGAACCAGAAAAACGAAAACAGCCAAATGGCTCCACTATGGCAGAATACTCGTAGATGGGGGTAGAATTTACATAAAATATGCTTGCCTATAAGTATACGATCTGTGCGGAAACTTTTCAGCGCAATATTGAAAAATTGATAGAGCTTTTAAGGGAAGATTCAAAATAGATGTAAGAGATAAGTTTGCGGAGGTCACAACGGGGATACGATTTTAGAAGAGCGAGTCAGTAAATGCAGTAAAGTGGGCTGATGGAAAGTGAAAGGCCAAAAGCCACATGAGAATACAAGTTCCGGTCTCGATCGCTGAACACTGATAGGG
>JARQZK010000002.1:82500-140000 GCA_030704885.1 Cynegetis impunctata
TCGTCATCATATATTTTATTCTGCCTTATCTAATGAAACACTCAATATTTCACGTGAGAAAATGATAGTTGCATAATTATTTACCTCAATAATCACAATTATTCATTAAATGCGACCATTTTCGGGTCTTCTTTATTCATCTATAGCTTAGGCAGAAGAGAAATTTCATAAAAATTTAACAAAGGCAGCTGTTTATTCGTTTGACATCAACTTGTCATTTAATTCCTTCAGTATGTTACTTAGCTCGTGCGTCATTGTCTCTTCTTGGTTATCGTTCACGCACAAAGAATTAATAAAAATTTATAATTATTTGTAACCATTCCTTTATTTACCCGTAGTACACAATTTGTCATCTTTATATTTCGATATAACGGAGAAAATAGTTAGTTTGCCATTAGCATCTGAAGAAGGTGAAGTTCCACCGGAACGTGCGTCATGCGTTATTTCTTTAAATAAATGTATAAATTGTTATTATTAACCATTGTTTTAATATAGATAATTAGGAGCGATGAGACTTCTTGTCTAAAGGATGGGTACATGAATCTTCACAATTTGCATAGCTGGCAAATCGTAAATCCACACGAGAAGAGAGAAGACAGATCACAATATCGATCTAAGGTCAATTTATGGTCAGGAATATTTGAACAATTATTTGGAATTTTTAACCGACCAGCTGCCCATTCTATTGGAAAATGTGCCACTGGAGCTGAGGCGTACTCTGTGCGCCCAGTAACCGCATATTTAAATCGAACTTATCCCCAGCGGTGGATCGGAAGAGGTGGTGAAATTTTGTGGCACCCTCGTTCACCAGACCTAAATCTACTGAATTTTTATTATTGGAGTTGCTAGAAGGACAAAGTCTATTCAAAAGCCATAAGAAATGAAGCCGAGTTGTGGGAGGGCATCCGAGTTGCTGCAGCGGAAATAACAGAGACTAGTTTGAGGGCATTGAAATGGTCTTTTCTCGGTCGATGCAGGGCCTGTATACGCGAAAGAGGTCGTCATTTTGAACATTGACTATAATGATTGTAAATAGTGAAAATATCAATAATGTTTAATAAGTAATTAAATGAAAACCGTCAAATTAAGTTTTGTAAGAAACCTCCCCTTTTTGAGAAAAATTGCGTTAATTTTCAGTTTTCCAATAAAAAATCTATTGTGTCATACCATTTTGAAATCTCCATGAAATAGGAAATTTAATAATGTATTGTGCAGCAGTAGTCCAAAACATTTTTTTTTCACAACGATGGGTTAAACTTCATGAATTAAAGTATATTCTTGAAACTTCTATTGAAAACATTCCTTACAGCCCCGCATCTATAATATTCCGAACATTTTCTCACTGTTTAAGTAAGAATTATCATTCAACAATATTTTACTAAAGGAATGAATTAGAAAAATGTAAAATTGTACCAACAGCATAAAAAAACTACTGACAGGGACATAAATTCTATATTTTTATATAAAAAAATATATCTCGAAAACGGAAGGACTTTCATAGGAGAAATTTTTTTATAGAATGTAGGGTAACATTCGACCTACATTCTCCTTCAGTTTGACGTGGTCTTTACGGGACACCCTGTATATAAATATATAAATATATAAATATATAAATATATATATATATATATATATATATATATATATATATATATATATATATATATATATATATATATATATATATATATATATATATATATATATAGGGTAATGTAGATATTTCGATGCTTCGTGAACTCTTATAACCAGCTCCGCTAGGAGGTTTGTTTGATTAGTTTCAAATAAATGTCCTAGTTCACTTAATTATATATATATATATATATATATATATATATATATATATATATATATATATATATATATATATATATATATATATATATAGTGAGTTTCAAAGAGTTTACACCATATGAGAAACTTTCTTATTATCCATCTGTCAGAAAATTTTATTCTAGATAATATCGGTGCATTCCAAAAAACTCCGATTTGAGAGGTCAAAATTCTAAATTTCTGAACGGTGTACAGTGGAGATTTGAAATTTTAATCACAAAGCAGTATTCAAATTCTGAATCACAGCCACCTACACAACAAAACAAAAACGATCCATTTTTTCAATGTTCAAGTCCCATCAAGAGTACTAGCACCTCATATACCTTAGGCGTCTCCTTCATATTACTATAGTGATATTACAATAAAAAATCCAGTCCAATTTATTGTTCGAACTGGTATATCGATGTTTGTTGAAACTGATTTTTAAATTTTGACCAGTTTTTTGTTCCAAACTTGATATTTCACTCTGTATGTATGTCCATAGTAACTATTAATTATAGTCATATGAGGAGGCGCCTAAGGTATATGACATATTAGTAGGTACTATTCGTGAGGCTGAAACCATGAAAGAAAGTATTTTTGTTTCGTTTTGTTGCGTAAGTACCTGGTGTTTCAAATATGAATTTTTTTTCAAATCTGAGCATCTTTTCTAAATGAACTTTTTTTAAAATGTCGAAAATAAGGGTATTTTACTCTAAAACCTCATGTACGCCGTTCAGAAAATATATATATATATATATATATATATATATATATATATATATATATATATATATATATATTAATATATATATATATATATATATATTTATATTTGATATATATATATATATATATATATATAAATATATATTATATTATAATATATATATATATATATATATATATATATATATATATATAATTATATATATTTATATATAATGCATTCTCCTAATACTTCGTTATTACTCATAATATTACTTTTATCCTTCTTATATTTGTGATAGCATAGTTATCCGTTGTTCATATTATATGTTTCCATTTGAATATTGTTATCATAAAATATTATAATAGGTTACATTGAACATGGCCTTAGGAGAATATTTTGAAAGGCTTTCAACTTGAGTGTCATGTTTAGTTGCAGAAAAGGATAAATTCAATTTGTAAATAGAAAGATATGTAGTATAGTAAATGAACACTGAAAAAAAATCCTATACTGGATATCAGAAATTCATATACCTGTTATATGAATTTCTGATACTCAGTGGGACAAATAAACGCTTTATTAACTATATCTGAAGCATGATACTTCATTTAAATGAACAGAAGCTACTAAATTCTAGTGGAAAGTTGAGTAATATTTAATATCCTAAACAATCAAGGACTATTGTTTTTATATGACGGTCATATTATAAACTTGAGTAAACGGTTCTATTCTTTCTCAGAATATCTAGCAGATATATATATATATATATATATATATATATATATATATATATATATGTATTATATATATATATATATATATATATATATATATATATATATATATATATATATATATATATATATATATATATATATATATATATATATATATATATATATATATATATATATATATATATATATTATATATATTTATATATAATGCATTCTTCTAATACTTCGTTATTACTCATAATATTACTTTTATCCTTCTTATATTTGTGATAGCATAGTTATCCATTGTTCATATTATATGTTTTCATTTGAACATTGTTATCACATAATATTATAAAAGGTTACATTGAACATGGCCTTAGGAGAATATTGTTTTTGTTCTACTGAATTCTGAATAAATTATGCTATCCTGCGAAGATCACTCTTTTAAATAGTTTCCATTTACTCATCATGTAATTTATAAATCCTTCTATTTAAATATAGGATTGTTTCTCATTTAATAACTTAACACTTCTTTAATAGCT
This sequence comes from Cynegetis impunctata, assembly GCA_030704885.1. Taxonomy (NCBI): domain Eukaryota; kingdom Metazoa; phylum Arthropoda; class Insecta; order Coleoptera; family Coccinellidae; genus Cynegetis; species Cynegetis impunctata. Next base: position 86,283 of record JARQZK010000002.1, read on the forward strand.
AAAGGAACTCAGTTTCAACTGTGTGTCTCACAGCACCTTTGGGAGTATCTATTAATTACGTGTGGTCTTTAGGGGGGAGGGGGTCGAGCAAAATCTCACTCAATCTCACGTGGGGTAGAGGGTGGTCTCGGCAAATATCACTTAATTTTTTTCGCAAGAAACAGTATAAAATGGCGAGAAAATTGGGTTAACTTAATTATAAAATGTTTCTCCACTAAAATATAGCTAAATCATTCATAAAAATATTCATCGCGATTGAAGTATGCACTGATGGAAGAATTTTCTAACTATAAATAAATTCATTTGGTGGGAAACAATTTATTCATTTATCAAATATGAAAAAGTATTTTTCCAACATTATTCGTAAACTATTGATGAATATTTATTAATAGTAAATACTTCTTTTTGGACGAAATATTTCTTCTTCATATACGGTACGATGTGAATATTATTCATAAAAAAATAGCATTCATTTCTAAAACTCTGCTCATGTTCACTGTACTCTTATCGAGAAAATGATAACTAGGATTTTATGACAAAAAAAAAATCACCAGTAGCCCCAAGTGTATTGTCACATTTTTTTATACTATATTAGACACCCTAAAAGAATAATTGAATAATAAAATAATTATTAAATAATTCACATTCACATAATCAATTCTTGGAAAACAAAGAAGCCCAAAGCAAAAACCTCCAAACAGAGAGATAATATCATTATATTTTTCAATATTTTTATTTCAGTTTTGTCATATAGGTTCGTATATATATTTGAAACATAAATTTTATATAACAAACAAATTAAAAATCGATGAGTTAGTATATTTCTCAAAGAAATATGTAACTCTTATCAAAAAGTGAACAATAGTTCACAGGCAACAACAATTCAAATAAAAGTATATATATATATATATATATATATATATATATATATATATATATATTTAAATATATATAAATGCCATAAGCTTTTATAATAATCATACGATGCACTAATAATTTTCACTGAAAAAAGCTGTGACTTATTACAACCATTGCTTTGTTATTAACTTAATTTTTTTCACATTTTTATAAAATATTACTGATTTACTTGAACTAATAGAACCAGCACAGATTAACTAATTCATATAACAAATATGCATTTTAAAAAATCGCACGTGAGATTCGGGGAGGGAGAGAGGGGATCGAGCAAGAACTCACGACATCTCAGCAAGGGGGAAGGGGAATTCAAAAAATCGCCAAAATCATCTCACGTAATTAATGGATGCCCCCTTTCATCTTTTTTTTATAATTAAAAATTTACAATATTGGTCAATCCGAATTTCGGAATTAGATACTTATAGTTGTGCTGAAAATATAATCTCAACTAATTTTGTTTTGGCAGATTTTTTCCTTTAATCGTTCTCTCTTCATTTTAATATTTTGCATGATTTTGAGAAGTCCTTAGGGAAACTTGCGTTTCATCGTATTACTCGTTATATTTAAAAATTATCTCAACCATAAAAACTGGAATATTTGCAAAGAAGCACCTTGTATTTTCAAGTAGTCAGTTAATGTCATAACCCCGCAGCCAAATCTCCAGAGATATATCAACCGAAATGCCCACCGACATTAATATCGCCCAATTTAGGGTTTGAGGATGTATTAAAAGTGTAATTTGACACAATCACAAATGACATGGTTAGATCCCATCTTGCTAATATCATTTAATTTGAAGCATATGTTTAAGCGACCTGGATGAAAAAAGCATATGATAACCAACAGTGGCGTGGGTGTTATTCGATTTAATATAATAGCATTAAAAGCCAGAGAGATAGTTTTAGTTTTTTCTTTTGGATGGTAGTTTGATGTTCATAATTTTTGATGAAGTGACGGAAATTTTAGAATTTAAATAGAGAAAGAGGACAAACTGGACATTGGGAAGGAAAAACATATGTTGAGTTATAACCTCGGAACTTTGCTACTCTTGTTGCATATTTTTAATATATTTAATCTGTTAATCAACTTACAGCTGCTCTCACTGATAACAAAAAAGTACATACTGTATGATAAATTTTGAATTTAAAAAATAAACAAAATTTTTTTATGTAAATCTATATTCTTCCATATATCTTCTCACTCCCACTTTAAATGTAGCCAGTGAACTTGAATATCTTACATCTTTGGGAAGTTTATTGAACAGGTCAACAGCATCAAAACTTGGTCCTCTTGTTCCATAATTTGTCCTCACACTCTTGTCGAGATGGAACTTCTCCCTATCTCTTGAACGATATGAAAGAATTCAAAATTTCAAATAGATATTTTTGTATGCATATGCGAAAACCATTCTTGTTAGTGGCGGCAAAAAACAAATATAAAGAATAATTTCCAATGTTGTTCTGCAAAAGTATTTTACTATAAGAAAGTATATATGAGAACAAAATAATAGTTCTTCATCAACTATTACCACCTTTGGTTATACAATTTCATTCATTTGGTGGTGTTTTATCTTCTTCTTCTTCTTATAGCGCCGTCTCCCTGCGGAGGTTGGCGGTTCAATTAGCTATTATGACTCGAGAAAGTGCACCCCTGAAGATCTCTGTAGAGGTTCGTCCAAGCCATCTCCTCAGATCCTTGAGCCATGAGTTTTGGCGTCGTCTTATTGATCGTTTTCCGTGGACCTTTCCCTCGATGATCAGTCAGAGGGTTTAGTACTTTTCACCGCGCATGATGTGCCCGATGTATTGGAGTTTCCTCTCTTTGACAATCATCATCAGTTCTAAAGATTTGCCCATCATGTTGAGGACTTCGATGTTTGTCCGTCTTGCCATCCATGATATCCGTAATACCCTTCGGTACAGGTTCATCTCGAATGCATCTATACGTTTTTCCATCTCCTGGTTAAACGTCCAGCTTTCACACCCATAGAGCAGGACAGGAAAAATATAACACCGTAACAATCGTACACGGAGCTGAAGACTCAGATCACGAGATGTAAAAAGACTTTTCATGTTAATGAAGGATCTGCGAGCCTGCTCGATTCTTGCCTAAATCTCAATTTTTGGGTCACATTGTTCGTTGACGATAGCGCCTAGGTATCGAAATGTTGGTACTTGTTCGACAAGTTTATCATCTATATATAGAAGGGCGGGTGTTGGTTGTTTAGAGAAAACCATGAGCTTCGTTTTTTTTATGTTCACGAAGAGGCCGAAACGCTGGCTATGCTCCACGATGCGATCCATAGCTCTCTGTGTGTCTGTAAGGCTGTCGGCTATTACCACGGTATCGTCTGCATAGCGGAGGTTGCTGATTCTTTTACCGTTCATCTTGATACCTATGTCGGTGTCTTCGAGTGCTTCTCTGAATATAGTTTCAGAATATAGGTTGAACAGAAGGGGGGATAAAACGCAGCCTTGTCGTACAGCCTTCTGTATTGCCATTTTTTCAGACATTGCCCTATCCACTCTTACTTGTGCATTTTGGTGCCAATATAGGTCGGTAATAATACACAGGTCGCCGCGGTCTATACCCGAAGCCTTTAGGATTTCCGTCATTTTCTGATGCGAAACGCAGTCAAACGCTTTTCTATAATCAACGAAGCAGGCGTATACATTAACATTCATGTCTCTACACCTTTGTGTTAGAACATTAAGCGAAAAAAGTGCCTCTCGAGTTCCTAATCCTTTTCTAAAGCCGAACTGAGAGGGGCAAATCTGTTGTTCGCACTTCGCATAGATTCGGGTGTGAATGATCCGCAGGAAGGTTTTCAGGACGTGAGACATTAGGCTGATCATCCTATAATCATCACAAGTTGTGGCCTTGGCTTTCTTCGGCAGAGTAACAAAGACAGAAGTGAGCCAGTCCGAAGGAATCTTGCCTATTCGATATATGGTGTTAAACAGTGATGTTAATAGTTTCAGCCCTGTGCCGTCTCTCTCTGCTATCAGTTTGAGGGTCTCAGCATGTCTGGACCGATGGCTTTGCCCTTCTTTTGAAGTTTGATGGCTCTTACAACTTCTTCTGTTGAAATACATGGACTTGCTTCGTTGATATCTGAAGCCTGTGGGACCTGATCTGGACGATCATCACTAAAAAGCTCTTGAACGTATTCTGCCCATCTTTTCAACGTTTCTTCGACGCCAACCAATATCTCATTGTTAGACCCTCTCAGTATCCCTCTTTGTGTTTTATGTTGTTTGCCTGTCATCTCTCTTATCTTTTTATGTATATTGAACAAGTCGTGCTTTGCTTGGAAAGTCTCGATCTCTCTACATTGTTCCGCCAGCCACCGTTCCTTCGTCTCCCTGCATCTTCGTCGGATCTCTTTGTTTATAGTTCTCCATATTTTTCGGGATCTTTTGCTTTGTACTGCCTTCTTTCATACAGGTGTTTTATGCAATACTTTTTAGGCTCATAAAGGATGAGGTCTTTTATTGAAACTCGTACTTATTTCTGAGATGGGGATTGAAGTTTAAAGTAAGTGACATCTACAATTTGTGAAACTAGGTTGCTAAAAATGCAATCTATTCATTTATAGCTGAGGAAGTATTAAGTAAAACGATCTATTAATAACATTGCCAGTAACCTGAATAATGAATGAAAATTTCCGTCCCTTCTTAATAGTATAAACAAAGAACTTATTATTATAAACACATTGAAATTGATATTTATGAGTGAATTAATTTTGAATATTAAGTTGGTTTTAAATAGAAAAACAAATTCAATTATGTATAAATAGGTATATAAAACCGATTAGAAAACAAAGAACCAAACAACGAACAACAAGATTACATAGAGTAGATGCTTAATCTGACAAAATTGAGAAGCTTATTTATACATATTCAGAAAATGTAGATATCATTTATACTTTAAGTATATTATTAAATTCATATAAAAATAAGACAAGAGTTGTCATGGGACATCTGGACAGATTGACAATGATTGAGAGTAAAAAAATTTAAAAAAAACAGAATTACTTACGTTAGCAGTCATCTATTACTTTGAGAGCAAATAAAAACTATTTGAAACAATAACCTTTCCATGGTAGTAAGTTTTATGTGAAATTTAGTAAAATAATATAATATTTCATTGAGGGCAATGTTCGGTGTAACATATTTTCTAATGACGATATTAATATGAAAACACATAATGAAAAAGATGCATAACTATGCTATCACAACTACCCGAAATATATGTATATATATATATATATATATATATATATATATATATATATATATTAATATATATATATATATATATATATATATATATATATATATATATATATATATACTAATATTATATATATATATATATATATATATATATATATATATATATATATATATATATACCCGGTGTAAATGAGTGATGGGCCACCCCCATACCTTTTTAATGGATACTTCGATTTTATTGAAATTTGGGTGGTTTATCTGAGACATAATTTTGAGTTTTTTCACATAAAAAATCAATATGGCTGACTTCCGGTTTCACAGAAAACGATATAAAAATTAAAAATTAAAATGGAACACCCTATATATTTTTACATATTTTGATTCTGAGGCTTCAAAACATACATTCCAACTGTCAAATTTTTTTTATATTTCGTAAACAGGGTCGGTCTCAGGAGCCAAGGGACCTAATAAGAATAAGATTTTCAATAATTCAATAATTCTTCGTTATTTAGAAATTGAGAAAACTGATGTGTGAATCATTTCGAAGGAATTTGAAGGAGCTTTTTGATATACAGGGTAGCCCATGTATGCTTCTATTTAAAAAACTGAGTTTTGGTTCGAAAAAGAATTTAATCGTTAACAAACTTCACGAAAATGAGTTTTTTGAACAATTATTACTTCGGGCGATATTTTGAATCAATTATCTATGATTTAGACGACGCCGCAGCCATCTACGATAAAAAAAAACAAAATGAAAAACAAAATTGAAACGGCGCTAGAATGGACATTTGACAGATAGAATATAAGTATTTCAAGCCTCAGAATTAAAATATGTAAAAATATATAGGGTGTTCCATTTAAATTTTTAATTTTTATATCAAACCGGAAGTCAGCCATATTGATTTTGTATGTGAAAAAATTCAAAATTATATCTGAGATAAACCACCCAAATTTCAATGAAATCGAAGAATCCATTAAAAAGTTATAGGGGTGGCCCATCACTCATTTACACCCGGTATATATATATATATATATATATATATATATATATATATATATATATATATATATATATATATATATATATATATATGTATATATATATATATATATAGATATATATATATATATATATATATATATATATATATATATATATATATATATATATATATATATATATACATATATGTATATAATTATATATATATATATATATGTATATATATATATATATATATATATATATATATATATATATATATATATATATATATATATATATATATATATATATATATATATATATATATATATATATATATATATATATATATATATGTATATATATATATATATATATAATTTTCTTTCCTTCAATTATTGATTTTGATCCATGGTAAATCATTATACAAATACATAGTTGATTATTTTGCTATGTAAAATTTATAATCAATTCTCCTCTTCAAAATCATACGCAATCTATAATAAATAACCAGTTCCAACTTCAATACACAATTTCCAGGAATACCCTTTTTGGATCGAAATTTAAAAATAGCATTCAAAATTCAGAACACCATTAGAAAACATATTAAAATTCAAAAGATAAAATGACACAACAAAATAAATCAGGGATCTATATGCTAACTTGTGGTTCATGTCCTAAAGTATATATTGGCCAAACTAGCAGGAACTTTGGAGTTCGAATATCAGAACATAAAAGAAGTTACGACAAGGAAAAATTAGATTCCACTTACGCATCACATCTCTTGGAACATAATCATATTTTTAATAGTGAATTTGAAATATTACATATAGAAAAGAAAGGTTTTAAACTCAATTTATTAGAAGCTTTTGAAATGAATAGTATGAAACAATCCAATAATTTGTTGAATGATATATCAGATATGAATAATTCACCGTTGTTAAATCTTTTCTAGATGTAATATTGACTATTTGTGCCTGTTGTGTTTTTCCCAAGTCATAAATAGTTTGTACTTTCTTTCTGCTAAGTGATTACGTTTAGGTTTTCCCCATTCTTATTGTATATTCCCTTCCTCCATCTTTCAATATTCTCGTTGTAAAAGTTAGTATGTAATATACATCTGAAGAAGCCACTATATTTAGCGAAACAATTGTCATGTTAATGGAATATAGTGAAAACCGAAAACTGTGAAGTTTTATTTACAATAAAATAATACCTATTTCTATACAGTTTTCAATTCACATATTAAAATTATCAGTCTTCCAAACTAAATATGTGACCCGCGTTAAGAGGATCGCCTTTCAAGACACATCATAGAAATACGCATACCTTTACGAATATAGCTGACGTGCACCTATGAGTTTCTGTTACAGTTACACTTTTAGGCCTAGCTGTCAGTAGCCAAGTGTCTGTAGTGTAACGTGCGATAAGTACTTTTGCTTCGATAAAAAAGCGAATATGCCATATCATTTACTGAAAGATGATATCTTTAGCCAAGATCGTATATTTGATAAGTGAAATGATCAAGAAAGCAGTACTCCTGTATTCTGGTATTCTTCGCTTCCCTATACCAAACTATATTAACCGATAAATTTTTTCTTTCAAATGAATTTGAAGAACCAGAGTCAATAATAACGAATACGATGAACTCTACGCCTCTGGTTCACAGAACAAGTTATAATTACGTTCCTTTGTCCGGAATGATATTCTTGCGTCAATCAGGGACATACTAAGTGACTATTAGTGACCCAACAAAATGATATAAAATTATTCCACTGAAATAAGAAACAAAACCGCAAAAAATGTCTCTGATACGATCTGAAATTATTACCTGCAACTGGCGCCCTACACGACCGATTATTCTCCAACCGCAGTTTTTACTTTGGTAGTTCCAACTTTTAATAACAGACATAGAAAATTACTAAGTTTTGAACGGGGGTGACGAAGCATGTATGGAAGGAAGGTTAAGTTGGTAATTTATGTGAACTTTACGCCAAAAAGTTACTTTATATTTTGTATTTTAGGTAGGTACTTACATGTAGGTTATGATTTTTGAAACAAAGTTCGTTATCTAACGTTACCCTACACACTGGGCGAATATAAGCTGGGCCTAAAAAGAATAAAAATTAATAAGCTTAACACTCAAATTCACTATATATTTTGCATTGGAGGTAGGTACTTACTTGTAGGTTACGTTTCCTGAAACAAAGTTCGTTATCAAACGTTACACTACAAACTGGGCGAATAGAAGCTAGGCCTAAAATAATAAAACTTAATGTAAGAGTAACACTCAAAAATTCACTTTATATTTTGTATTGTAGGCAGGTACCTACTTGTAGGTTATGATTCCTAGAACAAAGTTCGTTATCAAACGTTACACTACACACAAGGCGAATGGAAGCTGGGCCTAAAAGTAATTAAACGTCATGTAAGCATAACATTCAAAAATGCACCTGTATTCCTATATATTGATAGATGTTTTGAAAGGCTTTCATCTTGAATGTCATGTTTAGTTGCAGAAAAGGATAAATTCAATTTTTAAATTGATAGCTATGTAATATTTCTTCTTTAACGTATATATATATATACATATATATATATATATATATATATATATATATATATATATATATATATATATATATATATATATATATATATATATATATATATATATATATATATATATATATATATATATATATATATATATATATATATATATATATATATATATATAAATATAAATAAATTTATCGCAGGGAAATAGTAAATGAGACAAGTAAAATTATCGGTCTAGTCCGAGTATGTCGAAGCAGCCGTTGACACGTGTTTCGAACTCTTTGGTCCTCATCAGAACGGCGTAGCCAAGTATGGGATGGAAAACTTTGAAATGAAAACAGCAACAACAAGTGGAATCCCTTGCTTCGGAAAACAATCACACATTTTTGGCTTATTGTTTGAACTCTCCAGTTAGAGAGATTTGGTCAAACTTAGTCACGGAGGCGATAAATGCCATCCGCGAGATCTTGAACCTTGGAAATGAACTACAAAGAAGAAATTTATCGCGAGGAAATAGTAAATGAAACAAGCAAAATTATCGGTCAAGTAAGGGATTCTGCTTGTTGTTGCTGTTTTCATTTCCAAGTTTTCCATCCCATACTTGGCTACGCCGTTCTGATGAGGACCAAAGAAACACGTGACAACAGCTGCTTCGACATATGCAGGCTGGACCGATAATTTTGCTTGTTTCATGTACTGTTTCCCTGCTATAAATTTCTATAATATAAAATTTGATAAGAGGAGGTTACCCAGATTATTTTTTGAATTATATTTGTGATAACAAATAATTAATTTCGTTTTGTCATAGGATATATATTCATATTTTTGTAAACAAGCACTGTTTTTGGCTGTTAGTTTAGCTGTTTGTATTCTTCATCGATAAATAAATATATAAGCTTTCTTCTTAATATAGTATCATTTCGTATGTGTTAGCTTTTCTATTCTAAGAGCACAGGTAGTGAAAACAAAATATCTCATTCAATATTACTGACGTTGAAGTTGTCTGTTTAACAAACATAAATGGAAAATCAGACAAACTTTATTACTATAGGTACTTCTCTTGTTATATAATATGTTAAAATCTTTTTTTCTTCGTTTTATTGTGGGATATTTATACATGTGTTTAAAAATACTGTTTTTGGGTGTTCGTTTTGTATTTTTTTTGTTACACATGACTTATTTTCAATGTAGGTACCCAATATTATTTCAAGGGTGTTATGGCGTTAGTAAAAATATTTTGTCATATTATTGACTTAAGTCTTGTTCGGTAAGCAATAATAAATGACTACTTATTTAGAACTACGCTAATGTGATTTGATCACAACTCTAACCTAAAAAGTTCTTAATTTTCAAAATATCCCTCATTATAATTGAAATTCGATTGGACCCGGGCTGTAGCCAAGGGGACGTCATAGAGAGCTGAGCCCCCACTGGAATTATCTAAGCCCCCTCTTGAAAAGATACCAGAATTATTACAAACCAAAAATGTTTATATCTGCGTTGAAACATAAAACTAGCCTAGTTACAAACAACTCTAACTAATTGTAAAACTGACTCAAAATTATTCATTTGCGGCATCTTTTAACCCACAAAATATGTTGAAGTTTTCATCCTAAAATAAAATAGCGACAAACGAGCGACTACTAGCAGGGTTGCCAGATTTTTCAGAGCCAGGACATGTGAACGGGGAAACATTGATAACAAGTATTTTTGCATATAAAATTCACTTCTTCTAGCAGTTATTACATACGAGTTTTGCTGCTAATTTGTCGCCCAAAATCGCAATCATGAGATTTTCGCAACCGCACGAAAAAATGATGCACCCAACATGTTGCCTACTCGTCCAAAAAACAATAATAGGTATTTTCGGGACTTTTTACAAATTACTATTACAATCAAAACCACGATTCTGTTACAAATATCTTTATTTTTATATGAACTGTACACACTGTATCATCTTTGTCTGTGGTTGAAGTTGTGGATGGGTTCTGCTACTGATACATATCAGAATTAAATATTGCATACATAGCTTTGCTAGGCTCAAATTATTTACAGCAAATCTCATTCATTGCAAAATGAGATCTAATAGACACAACTGAATTTAACATTTTTATTATCATTTTGTTTAGAATTTTACATTTATCAATACACATCAATGAAAATATCCTCTCCATGAATTCAATGGATGACGGTAAGTTTAGAAGAGTAAATGCAAATAGATCTAAATCTTTGAACATGCATTGGTAGGCTGCATTTATGAAATCTATCACCTTGCTCCAAAAAAAAAAAATAAAAAATTTTTGAGAAGATGCGGGTTGTATTTGAGAGTCGGTGGTGGACATCATGCACGGTTTGTAGAATAATACGGTTGCCTCGTAACTTTTAACCAATCATGACATGGCCAGTCGTGACGTCACAAGTATGCTGTTGGCAAATTCCCAGCATCTCAAGTGTAATGAAAATAATGTTTTTAATAATTACAGGGCAAGTTTATTAAAATCGAGACAAAAGACAATGAATGATAACTAAAAGTATATTTTCCATTGAAATATTAAAACTTAAACGAAGGCGGTATCATATGAATTACACGATGAATGTTTATTTGTACCTATATTATAGTTATTTTAGGTCTTGAATAAGACGAAGTATTACGACAAAATATATTTATATCAAAATACAAACACAACAAAGAAAAAATGGTTTAAAATTAATTAACAAACCTAAGTTATAATTGAATTGTATATGTATATTATTTATATAGAACAATGATAATAGAATAATAGATTATGTTACAGTTTTTCTCATTTTTTTATGAAATCTTCTAGCTTCATCGGTGTCACGTTTTCTTATATTCAATGAAAATTCTTCAGATTTCTTTAAATTGAGGTATTTTATCCTGATAAATACTCTCTGTCGAACAAATGAATAAATTAATTTTTTGGCAATAAGTGGTTCTTTTTTACATATAAAATTAGTTGTACGTTTTACAATTTTTGTTTTAATTTTGAATTGATCTCTATTTACTTTAACGAACCACTCATCCAAACGTTCAACATCACTTTGTCAAGAAGATGAGGGCTCAGTTAAGCCACCAAACGAAAGGCTTTGTACCCATGATGGCATTGCATAAGAATGAAGGTTCGTTTTTCCTCTTTTCCTCAACTTCATTCTCTTACTTCTTTCACTAATATTCTGTTCACGAGCCAATGGAAGATTAAGTGGTGGAATAGCTAAAATATATACAATAAAACAATCATTTTTTTCGGGCAAGATTTCATTGACAATTTACCTGTTTCTTTGAGTCTTTTTGGCAATTTATTTGTTATCTGAGCTTCAATCATGTCTTCATATTGATCCAGCGCAAAATGTTTACTGCAGACACGTTTATTTTTTGGATCAAAGCGGCCATTTCTTCGACAAAGACGAACCCATTGTTTTGAAAACTTTTTTTTGGGGGAAAGTAAAAAATCTTATTAATTCCCCTTCCTTTTTCACCCTTTCACTGTTACTTTTACAAGTAGCCACACTACAAATTGTTCCAGTCATTTCTACAATAGAATATCAAAAAAGCATTTCAAATTATAGAGTAAACATTTTTTCATTATTACCTGACTCTCCGCGATGAAAGAAATATAGTACTTAGTTGAATTAAATTCAAAATAGTCTACAGATACACTAATAAAAATAAATAAAAACAACACGAAAACTCCGAAAACTTCAATTTAAACCACAATAATCAATAGTCGGTACAACAAAAGAAAACTACGGAAACTCGTAATATAACGCGTAACGGTCAGCCTCTAGCATACTGGTGACGTGGTCTGTGACGTATTACCCGCGATGTTGCCGGCAAAGTGAGGTAACCGTATTATTCTACAAACCGTGGACATCATGTTGATGTTATCTGATTGACCTGAAGTCAGTCTACCTCCAGTGTCACTCTTGCGTGTTATTTACGGGACACCCTAGAAATATTTATATATATATATATATATATATATAATTATATATATATATATATAGATATATATATATATATATATATATATATATATATATATATATATATATATATATATATATATATATATATATAGATATATTTATATATTTTGCAGTTTCTAGCATGCAATTACATATTGTTTAATTTGAATTGAGCAACATAATGAGATAGGTTGAATTCAACTGGAGGAACAAGTCCAGAAGATTAATTGAACATTATTATTATCATAATGTATTTTTTTTCATATATATGGATATCGAACAAGAAAGGAGTATCACGGAAAATACTGATTTGAAAAAATGTGTCGGCAGAAATTTAACTTACGACAGCAAAATATCCATTATTCAACTTGTCGCGCTTCTCATCAATATTTTAATATTAATTATCATGACAAAATATAGAATTTCTCATGAAATTTCGAAATTTTACATAACGAGTGTGTGTATTACAAGCAGTTTATTCATTTTACTTTCTCCAATTTTCCTGAATTTATTTGGGATAGCGAGTAAAACGTCTGCTGTGCTGGAATGTGGTCTTTCAGAGGCACATTTGTTATTCATTATTTGCAATAATATTTTCATATTTATTCTTCTCATTGACTGGTATAAATGTTTTTTCAAATCTAAAATAACATCCGATGAATGTAGAAAACGTTGGATGTGGTATATTTGGACCTTTTTTACTGCATCTTATATTATAGTGGTTTATTTCAAGTGCAGCCAAGGTTTCTCACTTAAAAGGGTATTACATGTTGTAGACGTTTTGACCTTTTCGGGTTTTTGTTTATTTACCTGTTTAGCTCACAGAAAACAAAGATCTAATGCTGAAATTTATAATGCATGGAAAAGCGAATCAGATTTAGAATTGATGATAGTCACTCTTTATCTAACATTTTGGTTTCCTGATTTCATTCATAATCTTTTATCGTCTGTTTTTACTGAACATGCATGTTTATTTTGGCATTCTATCACATTTTCAATAGGGCACATCTATGTTTCAGGTTTATTTATACTTATGTATCAGAAAGATATAGAGTTCAAATTAGCATGTTGTAAATTATTCAAAAGGAATTCCAATATTGTAATATAATTTAAAAAATTTTATGTTGTTTTTCAGAATTATTATACTTCGATCAATTGTATTAAAAACCAATAAATTTCAATTCTTAGAATAATATCAGTGCTTTTCAAATATTTTTATATTCAAAGCCATTTCCATTTTCTATTTTACAATTTGCGATGTCGGTTGATTGAATATACAATTTATTTAAAGATTGAATTGCAATATATAAAAAAATTATTTAATGAAATGTTTTCTTTCATTCTCAGATGTTTGATTCAGTCTTATTTCTATGAAATTTCGATAAAGCATAAAAGCAAATCAAGGATAATGAAATTATTCAAAATTTATTCCCTCAAAATAGGTTTGTTTGCTTCAGAATTGGCAAATAAATTATAAATTTTAATCTATTCAGTGATTCACAAGATGGAACCGATGATATTGTATTTGCAAGCAACAAACAAATTATAAATCAAACACAGGCTTGTAATTCCTTGGGTGAAAAACTTCTGAGTTATATTTTAATCATCTAAGAAGGGATATTAATTCTGAAGGGTTATCAGGGACTGATTCACCAAACATCTCTTTCCAATCGACATTCAACAAGTTTCTATATTGTATCTCTACGTCAGATATTCTATTGGGAGTTACAAAAGTAAGTGGCAGCTCAGAAAATTTTGGTCTTTGAACGTGATTTAAAATTAAAGCAGGACTAAAACTGACGAAAAATATTCAAATGCGAGGGCATGCGTTTAATTCGAGTAAAAGTAGGGGAGACCGGTGTCAATTGTAACAAAATTTTCTTAATAATTCTTTTAAAATTAATCTTACTTTTTGAAAAGATGATTTCACTTCTATAAGATTATGTACTAAATTGGCTATTTCCTTCAAAAATTAAAACTCACAAAAATGATGTTGTTATCAAGTTAATGGATTTTCCAAGATTCTTCGACAACTGTTACAACTGACACCGACTTGGTGTCAATTGTAACAAGTGTGGTGTCAATTGTAACAATCATGGATAGTCACAGGGTATTCAAGAAAGTTTCAAAAATAAATTTATTTTTTACACAGAGTTATAAAAATGGCATTGCATAAAAATTTAAAGAATAAGAATATACAGAAAACTAAAAAAAAAAATATATTAAGAAAACTAAAAGAACAAGAATATAATGATTTCATTATCCTTCAGAATCAGATTATAGTTTGTGCAAACATAAAATGGACTTTTGTCCGTGCAGTGTAAATGTGCCCATTTTTTGCACATCTCACATTGCAACCAATCTTCTGTGCTCATTGAATAGTGTTCAGAACACATCAAACATATAGTGTCATCATCTGAAGAATCGGAGGAGTAATTTTGCACGGTCTTTTTCTTCATCGCTTTCACTATTTTACGTCTCTTTTCATTAGTTGACTTTCCAGTTTTTTTTTGTGTCATCTTGGCCAATTTTGCGTTTTGCTGCTGAGTTTTTCTTCGTATTTTGTCCTTCAATTGAGAGCATTCACGAAACGGTTTAATGAAACATGGCACATTTCATACTCTTTAGCGATTTTTCTAACTGATTGATTATTATCAATCACTTTTTTAGCTGCTTCTTCATAAATAATTTTAGGTAATAATAGGGTTTTACCATTTTTCAGCGTGAGCTGTAAAAAATTATTTCATCAGAAAAGTAAATACAGGTGTCAATTGTAACACGTTACAATCGACACCCTAACACGTGTTACAATCGACACCTTACAACCTTGAATTATGTTGATTACATTTCTATATTTTTTATGTGAAGCAGTAAACAAATAGTCACTGATAAATAAAGCTAAAACTATAATAAAGCCAACCCTCACCTTAAAATATACTCACTATAAAGAATTCAAGCTTGAAAAAAAATATTGTGGCACCGCGGATATTCACTTTCACAGCGTTTTATAAACATTCGTCTACTAAACGGCCGACGTTATCGTAACGTTCAAACTAACTCAATTACATACTACCGAAAAGCTCGTTGCTCTATTTGTCACTCTTGTTTCACTAAAATTCATAGAGATGTCGTTGTTATCGGCCATGTTACTTTCGACACCTGTTACAATTGACACCGGTCTCCCCTACTTCAATAAAATCCACACATTTTCCTTTAATTTCTTCAACTTCTTCAGATAAAATATTATTAGCCGTTAATTTATTTTCAAACTCAGAGTATTATATTTTACGTATAAGTGGAAATAGAAACACAACTAAAAAGATTGAGCGCAAACAAGCGACGAAGCAAAAGAGAGAATATCAACTTGGTTGTCTATTTATAAGCAATTTGTTTTCTATGAGAAATTTTTCAATTATTATTTTTTATTAGAATAAATTATTTAAAATTTTCGAAATGTTTTTCAATGAATATTCGTTATTCCAGTGGGTATACTGGAATATACCTAGAAAACAGTGGCGGCTCGTGAGGTTTTGGTTTGAGGAGGCTACAAGAGGTGTTAAAAAATACACCATAGGCGAAAATTTTCAGGATTTTAAGGTCAACCGCCTTATAATTCAAAGAAAATCAAAGTAAAACAAGCACCCTAAGCTATTAATTTGTTTTCACTTTCGAGTGTCTACTTGAGACCTACAACTCCTATTTACAATATTCACAAAAACTCTTCTCAGCCAATTAATCAATTCATCTATTCATCAAATTTTTTTTCTTTCACAAAATAGGTACCTACCTACTTAACGAATTTGTTAACAGCTGGTGGGAGCAAATAAAAAGTTATTACATATTTTTGAAGATTAGCGGGATTCTGCGATCTTTAACGTTAGCAAAATGATCTATAATATCCTCATAAGATTTTTTGTCTTTCGCCAAAAGTTTTACCAATTCCTTTTCAATAGACAACAAACTAATATTTTTCAAACAATCCTGGCTCATTGAATTTCGTAAATAAGATTTAATTCTCTTAAGAGTGGAAAACGAGCGCTCTACGGAAGCCGATGTCACCGGGATAGAAACAATTAGACATAAGAGTTTATAAACTTGGGGTAAAACTTTATTCAAATCAATTTCAAAAAGGTATTTAATAGTCCTCACATGATTTTCATTTTGCCCCAAAATTTCATTGTCATTATAAACAACACACAATTCACTTTTTATGGCCACCTTATTAAAAAGAGTGTATTTTTGACATAAATTTTCCAAAAGGTTATCTGGAAAATTAGCCGAAAATCCGGTAAACAAATTTTTATTGAGTAAGTCGAAGAAATGCAGTTCTTTCAAATGAGAGAACCTTATTTCTATTTGTCCCTAATAGTATCCAAAATTTCATAAAATATTTGCTTATAGTGAAGCTCCATATCTGCGTAACTGAATATCTTTCATTTTGGGCTAAATTGAGTAGTATCATCAGTAGTTTGAAATACAGAAAATAGTTTTTTTAAATAAACTTCGGCACGAAATTCTGAAATTTTTTCCAAGAGAAACTTGAGCCGATTTCGTGAGTAAATTACATCTGAAAACTTGTGCTGTAAGATTTGAAAAACTATTTCCGTTTGTTCAAAAATTAATTTAAAGATGTTTAAAAAATATATAAATTCCTTATCTTGTAAGTAAGATATTAATCCGCGTGCTGTATTTAAAGTTACTTTATAGGTGAAAAATTCCTCACTTTCAACTAGGTATAGAATTAAATCCTCAAATCCTAAGCGGCCCCAAACAGAGACATTTTCACTAGCAAAAAGTAAACACTGCAAAAAATTATTTTTTTTTACTTGTGATCCGGTTAGGCAAGGATGTCTCTCATAATTCCTTGTATTAAAACCGCGGTTTTGTTGTCTGTTACGCTGCACCAAATTGTTTAATTCAGGGGTAGGTCGCAATGTTTTTATCAAAACTTTATCCTCATAACTTAGTGCACTAAAGTTATGGGATAACAAATATTCCACTAAGTCACCATTAATATTTTTGAAATTAACTGCAATAACCAAACTCATTTTAAAACAATACGCGAGCAATATAAGTAAACACGCTGCCATTAGTAACTACGATCACACTACGATTCAATTAATGCTTTCCAACGAATTCACTCGATGTCACGCGAAATTCTATAGTTGTGATTGGTCGACATTGTATGAGACTGGGTTCCTATCCGTGTTGCCATTTACATGTGTTTTGCTTTTCTATAGCAATGAAGTATTCATTCGGAGTATTTGCACCGTTGTTTGCTTTTCTGTGGCAGGCATAATGAACGTTGAGAATATACCTTTCTAAGCCTCCGCAGCGTTGCCACAAATCTTGAAATGAATGAAATGCAGTAAATGTAAATACCTTCTATCTTAATTAATAAATTATATTATATAATGTAGGTTGAAAGGAAGGTAGGTGCATAAAATAATATGATTTCGATTAATATGAATATGCTCAATGCTGACTAGTCAATATAATATATTAGTGATACACGGAATATTATTGAGGAGGCTTAGCCTCCTTAGCCTCCTTTGACTAGCCGCCCCTGCTAGAAAAGTAGGTATACTTTTCTAGGTATATAGACGGAAAAAGCTGTATATGCCCTTTTCTCACGTATATTTATTTTAGTAAGTACTTTGTAGAAAACAAGCTACTTCAACAATTTGTTCAGCCCCCTCTAGAAAGCAGTGCTGGCTGCGGCCCTGGATTGGACATATGTAATATGTAAGTGGTCTAATTGTCCAATCATCCGAACCACAAGAAATTGGAACCGTTACCGGACTCAACATCAAATATCAATTTTATTGAATACAATTCGGAGATAAACGCATCACGACCATTTCAGCGACTGCATGTTGATAAAGTAATTCCTTTCGTTCAACGTACCTAATTTATAAAAACGGGCACAGATTGAAATTCATTTTGAGAATAACTGAATGAGATATTCGTTTTTGCGGTCTATCCGAGATGCACAAATAATAAAATCCATTCCGCCTTGATGATAAATAAACAATTTAAGTTCGATGCTTCGGTCATTGATTTTTAACCGATATCTAATGGCTTCTGGTTTTGTGTATAAGTGACCGTTGATGCGATTCCGCGTAGGGATTTTCGGTCACGTAGTCTTGCGGCTATTGGCATATTCACGGAGGGCTTTAATTCCCCCATTATTATACGATTACCATTGTTTGTTTTTCCAGTGCAATTCTCGAAAAAGCTATTATATCACAGTAAATCCAATAACAACCGGGCAATTGTGGCATCGTATTCGAATAAAAACAGCGCTCTGAAAATGAACAATGCAAATAGTGAGACGACCATTTCGATATTTATTCAACGTATAGAGGATGTTTTGATGTTACTTGGAGAGTTATTCGAGTTTAAACCGTTGAGTATGATATACGAATCAGGATATGTTAGCAGTATGTATTGGTGGATTCTCGATAGAATTTTATAAACATGGAACATGAAAAAAGTAAATTATGGTTAAAAAGCGTGAAGAGCAGATATTTCTTTCATTTTATATGCAACATTCTGTATAAGCTATAGAGCTGAATCGTTGAGTATGATATACGAATCAGGATATGTTAGCAGTATGTATTGGTGGATTATCGATAAAATTTTATAAACACGGAACATGGAAAAAGTAAATTATGGTAAAAAAACGTGAACAGCAGATATTTCTTTCATTTTATAAGCAACTTTCTGTAAAAACTATAGAGTTAAACCGTTGAGTATGATATACGAATCAGGATATGTAAGCAGTATGTATTGGTGGATTATCGTAAGTAATTGCACAAGTGCATCAAAATAACCGATAATTTTTGCATGACAGCATGTTTTTTTGAGAAAGAGCCCGACACCGAAGGTGGAGGGCTATTTCTCCAAAATATGAAAATGACCGAATGCAGTTTTTTAAAGACAACACGCTGGAATGCGAAATTATCCGGTTATTTTGATGCACGAGTGTAATTTTGGGGAATATTTCCCGAATAAACTTTCAACTTGTCAAGCTGACGTTAGTAATTCATAAATTCTCGTCTTGTCATCAATAATCGTAATATGAACTATCCTACTATGCAATTATCGGTCTACAATGCAATTATCGCAGGGCTCTTTCGCTTTCTACAATGCAATTATCGCTGTAATTTTCGATAATTGCATTCCATTTAAAAGGGATTTTTGACAGGAGGGAAATATTCGATAGAATTTCATAAACATGGAACATGGAAAAAGTATATTATGGTAAAAAATCGTGAACAGCAAATATTTCTTTCATTTTATAAGCAACATTCTGTAAAAGCTAGAGCTAAACTGTTGAGTATGATATACGAATCAGGATATGTTAGCAGTATGTATTGGTGGATTATCCATAGAATTTTATAAACATGGAACATGAAAAAAGTAAATTATGGTAAAAAGCGTGAACAGCAAATATTTCTTTCATTTTACAAGCAACATTCTGTAAAAGCTTGAGCTTATAGAGCGTCTCAATTTCCCCGAGATTACCTCAACTTTATGCTGGATTTAAACCTCTGTGAATCATAGCAAACCTAAAACACTTCTGAGTAGTTTAACCCAGTCACCAGGACCCAAAAATTGTCAATTCAATAAAAATAGATCATTAGGTGATCCTTTCAGAAATAGCCTTATTAAGGATTTATAATTGATATTAAAAAAAATTTACACTGATATAGGAGGCGCTAATAACAAATAATCATCGAAAGGGTTGAAAAAAAAACTTTTCTTGAATATCTGAAATATAAATCAATTTTTCAATAAAAAAAAAGTTACCATTAAGAAGAAATAATATAAAAAAAGATTCATCTTTATTTTAGACAGGATCATGAGTTTTTCTGTAAAAAATATTTCAATGTCCTATGTATAGCGATTAAGCACTAAATTGTTTATAATATTACAATCGCACGCTGCAGCGAGTTGAAAAACTTCATAACTTCTTTAATAATGGTGGTTTGAGAAAATTAAAAAATATGTTTGAAGAGGAAACTCATATCCACTAACTATAAATAATTGTGTTTTAATTAGTTGATTGCTTTAACATTAAAAATCAAAATAACTATACATTTATCTTTTGAATTGAATTATAGAGCAAAATTAGTTATATTTAAAAAAATTTTTGATATTCATTCAAATGCCTTCAGAATTAAGTCAAGTATACTCTAGTTTTAGTAATTATAACATGAAATAGCTGATAAATTGACAATAATCTTTTCGTTTAATAACATTGAAGTTTAAAATTTCAACTTCGAATTCCATCTTTCATTCAATATGATGTCTGTTAAAGATTTAGCAGCTACAATTTGAAATGTAAATTTTATGAAATTTTAAAAAATCCAACATTTTCAAAGTTATTATCTTTTAATTTAGAAAAACATTTATAAGGTAATAATTCATGGCATAAATACAAGAACTAGAATATCTACACTTGACTTAATTCTAAAGGGATTTGAATAAATGTTTGATATTTTTTCATATATAACTAATTCTGCTCTATATTGTAAGATGAAAGAAATAATGTAGAGTGATTTCCATTTTCCATGTTGAAGCAATCAACTAATTATAACATAATTATTTATAGTTAAGAGTATTAGCTTCCTTTTCAAAACAATTTTGTTATTTGTATGTGATGTATCTATAATGGGGACATAAGGTAGCAACCTTCCTCCGATATTCCAGTGAACACAGGTGAGCGGTCGATGACTATGGTCTATTAGCCTCATTGCTCGTTTTTGAATCGAGTTAAACAAATGCAAGGAATGCTAGGCGCAAAGCTCCAAGCATAGGAATAAGTAAAATAAGTAAAGTTAAATTGGAATTAACGTCTATTTCCAAAAGATGCAGTTATTTGGTTGGCTAAATAATTTTGTTTTCTAAGGCTTATTCAGTATCGATGTCTTGGTGGCATTAAATCCAACAAAATAAGCAGATCTTCAGATGGAAATGATCTTTAGATTACTATTCATGGATTTAGTTTGAGCAAAACGATGATGGCCAGATGTAGAAGAACTTAAAGTCCTCCAGTTAGCGCTGAATGAAATCGTCAGCGAAGCACACAATTTTTAACTTCAGGAGACCATTAATACGTATAATAAAAATCGTCGGTTTCAAGATAGGCCCTTGAGGTACACCAACGCTTATAGTAGGCGGGTTCGAGCTAGCACCATCGAACGTAACTCGTTAATTTCCTTCATGGGGGTAGCTTTCAATCACGCAGCATAGAGGTTCTCCGTTACAAGGTCATATTTTCAGGTAATTATTTTACATGCAAATTCTTAAACCCCTCAGTCAATTCTGAAGGGCAGTAGATGTGAGAATTGCCTTAAAACCTTCGAAAAAATATGATTTTTTTACATAAAATGACTGCAGTTATTTAGTTAACTATCTGCTACTATTGAATAAACGAAAAAAAAATTCAGTTTAGATTCTTCAAAATGATGAGATAGATATAAGAATAGCGATGCAAATGATTCTTTGTTTTTTTAATAAGCTTTGTTCTTATTATACATTCACTGGCTTTCTTCATAGTAGTAATCGAGTTTCAATTGTAAAACCGTTAACCAGTCTTTTCACAAACAAAGCCTCTTATAATAACTCAAGACTTGGGAACATGACGTCCCTGCATTTGAAATTAATGGAAATTACATTAAAAAGGCAGCGAGCTCATTAAGTTTAATAATAATTCTTGATTAAGATCCCCCCGACGATTAGCTGTAAATTGTTCCCATTATAGCAATTTTGTATTTTTAACTGGTGCATACATTACCTGTTCACTGAATACATTTAAGATAAATGAACATAGTAGTTTAGCGGAAATACTTTTTAAATGCTCGCTCCGTTTGATGTACTACGGGTTACCATCACGAGATTAGAGAACGTTTTCGCAAATACCTAAAGCCTCTAAGATGAAAGTGTCGAGGAGACATATTTAACAATGAACAGGGAACCCACAGAAATACTAATTTCTTGCAATAGTTTTGTCATGATTTCGCGACTTTCTCAAAACTTTTGATCAAAAGTTTTCGATAAGGTCATTTGTCTGATTGAAATATACGAATATATATATATATATATATATATATATATATATATATATATATATATATATATATATATATATATATATATATATATATATATATATTTGAGTTATTTTTTCCTGTGTTGTATTGCTATTTATTTTTTGAATGAAACATAGTAGCTTTTACATTTTTCTTTATTTTTAATTTCGTAGAATATGTAGTTAAAGGTTTATGTGGTTTTCCTTCTTCGCCATCTAATATTACAACAAATTTATTTTCACAGAATTAAAAGTTTCTGTTTATAGAATTCCAAATTTCTATTCAGAGAAATCCAAATATCTGTTAACAAACATCCATATTTCTGTTCACAAACATATACAAAAATCCACATTGATTAAAAAATTCGATACACAAACTATTCACACTAGTTAACTCAGATAAAAACAGCAATAAGATATTCAAATTAAAACAAATTTTTCAACATAACCATATATTTTATCAATGCTCGTATTTTCAAGGTGAAATTAAAAATTCATTAAATATGGTTTTCCGCTAACAGGTAGTTGACAATGAAATCAAAAACCTTGTAATCGAAACACTAAATTTTCGGTGATGAATTTAAATAGAAAATAATATATGTAATAAAGCCGACAGAAAGATTCACTGCTTCGCCTAGAGCTAAAAATAACAAATTGAGACTATTAAAATCCAATAAAGTCGGAGACTTTACTCTAACTTGTCTTGGCCACATTTCATTGATAAATAGCCGAAAAAATCTTCCATTTCTGAATGAAACGTCACTTAAACAACAGAGGGGTTTCAGAATTGTGGAAACCCGTAATTTGTGGACGCCTGGGGGGATACTCGTCGTCAAATTCGGGGGATTCTCAAATAACAGGCGACAGAGTTCGATTTCCGGTCGGCAAAAATTAACTGAGGAATTCAATTCTGTTAATTGTGCCAACCATCGTTTTATTATATTATCAATATATTTGGATGTTGGATTGGTTGGACCGATACATGGTGTAAGTTAATAAACATATTAAAACAATGGTTAATAATAACAATTTACACATTCATTAAAAGAAATAACGCATGACGCACGTTGAAACTTCACCTTCTTCAGATGCTAAAGGCAAACTAACTATGCTTCTCCGTTATATCGAAAACAAGAAATAAATGGCTGGTAAATAGAAGAATGGTTACAAATAATAAGTAGAATAGAAAAACCCCATTATAAACTGCTAGTCAGGTAGTTCGGTAATTTTGAAAAGATTCAGAAGGGGGCTTGAAATATGATCGATTTGGCTTTGCAATAGGAAACCGGAATGCTTTTATTTATCTATCTGTAATGATTCTAAAATATTAAGTTCAATTCCCTTACTTTCAGCAGTTAATATTTTAAAATCAAAATTGAATGTGTGACTTTCTTGGATTGAATGATTTGCATAATGTGAATCCGACTTTTGGTTAACAAAGCTACGTTTGTGTTCTGAAAACTTCTGAAAGTTCTACCAATGCAAAAGTTGTCACAATCGCCACAGTTAATTTTATAAACTTCTGATTTATTATCTTTATGAACTTTGGATTTATTATTTTTTTATATTATTTCCTACATCTCTTATCTAAACACAACATCAACATTGCTAATCGTACCTGACTAGCAGTTCAGAATGGGTTTTTCCTAGTCTACTAATTATTTGTAACCATCCGTCTATTTATTCTTTCTACATAATTTGTCATCCATTTATTTCTTGTTTTCGATATAACGGAAAAACATAGTTAGTTTGCGTTTAGCATCTGAAGAAGATGAAGTTTCACCGAAACGTGCGGTATGCGTTATTTCGTTTGATAAATGTATAAAATGTTATTATTAAACATTGTTTTAATATAAATATATTTGGAATATAGTCCAGTAAAATTATCATTCAAATTCAATCTCAATTAGGTACATGAAATGAGGAAGTAGCAATTTTTTCACACAATAACATGGGGATACTCTGGTCAAGTTTTTGACTCCGGGGCCCTTCCGGAACTTAAATTCTCAGCCCAAAAACTACATTTCTTTGACACTTGTTTCAGTTATCGACCATTTTGACCATGAAGAATTAGTATTTCGACCATGACCCAACTTATCTTTTTCAAACTAGATAGAATTTGCTTAATTTTCAATTTTTTTGTCTCTGTATTGTCAATAGCTTCCAAGAAACAGCTTTTCAGTTTGTTATTTTCTATTGTGAAATTTTAAAAAATTTCTCTTATTTAACTTCATGAAATCACTCTCGTATCATTACAAATCATTTTCTTGTGAAAATAAAAAAAGTTAAAAAAATTAACACTTTAGGAAGGTGTTGTTGAGAGGGGTTGAGGGGGATTGAGGTGGTGTGGAGCAAGCATGTTCTGCCAAACTGGGAGGACTTGCTTCTCAACCTGTACAAAAGGAGTGAGCTGGGAAACTAAGCTACGTAGGGGCCCAAGGTCGAAAACATGACCAGAGTACCCCCATGTCATCCCAAATATTTTTTGAAAGAATCGCTACCACCAGATTTCATGTACGAAGGAATCTTACTGGGCAAATACAAGTAATTTATTTGAATCGGAATTAAAGATCTCCAGTGTATTTACGTTCATGTAATATGTGAACGTTATTCTAAGATGCATTCAATGATATAAATAATGCTCAGAATATGCGTTAGATATTTGGTAAATATAAAAATTCATACCGGTTCTCCTAGATGAACCTATCTAGTAGAATCTGTTGTGAAAAATTCCAAAATCAGCTCGATTTTTGAAGATGGGGACGTCGATTTTTATTATTAGGGGAGACCAGGTACAAAAGTAACGGCGGGTCGAAAGTAACAAATGCTCTGTAGGTTTAAAGAATTGTCCAAACACCACTTAGCTGCTGTCAGGTGATAGCCAGTGGTGCCACCTTCAGTTGCATTCAACCGCCGCTCGCGCCACGCACTGTTAGATCGTGTGAGAGGACGCTGCGTGATTTCACAAATCGAAAGTAGATTTTTTGACGTTTACTTATTTAATGTTTATGTAGTATTAAAGGAATGATATTAATTTGAATATTTGCATATAGATACTCGATTATATTGATTTTGCAGTGCTTAAAGTCGTTTTTGTCTAGCATGTTCCGTTTCAAGGTTATCTTTCATGTTCTAACAAAAATTCTGTGGGGTACAAAAGTAACGCAGCCCTATGGGTACATAAGTAACATGTTACTTTTGTCCCTGTATTGATTTACTCTAGGTAAACTTTTTATGTGTGTGTGTTTATTTCAACAAAATGCCGCGACAACGCATAATAACTACCTCACGAATAACAAATAACATGGAGATCTATCGAAAAGCGGCTGAAGAGCATTTTTGCATAGATATATGAAAAAATTTAAGCTAGAAATACTAGCGCAGTTGTGGACAAGGAAAATAAATTTGACGACGAAGACTGCTTCTACCTCGTTTGTTTAGAAAATTATAGCA
This sequence comes from Cynegetis impunctata, assembly GCA_030704885.1. Taxonomy (NCBI): domain Eukaryota; kingdom Metazoa; phylum Arthropoda; class Insecta; order Coleoptera; family Coccinellidae; genus Cynegetis; species Cynegetis impunctata. The sequence goes on from JARQZK010000002.1 coordinate 112,519, forward strand.
ATAGTCGACTGACTGAGCAAAGTTTACATTGTTTCGAATGCAAAATGTGGTCTCATAGATACTGAATGCGTCAATGAATTATGTGTGCCATAATTGCGAGTCTGAATAGAAAAGACTGACACTGAATCTTCCAATAAATATTTGTTTGATTAAATATGTCATATCACATTCATTACAAACCCCTTTGCCCTGTTACTTTCGACCCACAACGTGTTACTTTCGGCCCGCCAACGTGGTCGAAAGTAACAAATGACAAATTTTTTTAAAATTTCTGTGATTCATGCAAAATAACAATAATAAGGTAATTTGAAGTGCTAATGTATAGAACATAAACGGAATTTATGTATGGCTATATCAATTTCATCGAAATGATAACACCTAACGAGAAACCAAGGCGAAAGTATAAAATGTTACTTTTGTACCCGGTCTCCCCTAATTGTTTTAGTTACCACCCCCTGGTAGACCTAGGTATCAAGTTCGAAATTTCAAACAGCACTATTGGGCATGAAACCTATTTTGGCACTTACTCTGAATTCGAAACGAAAACATGAAATTTTACGAATACACCAGATTCTGCAAATGTAGAGAGATGTTCAATAGACAGGTTCTTCATTTCCAATAATTATTTAGGAGCGCAGTTCTAGAATTTGTTGAGAATAATTTTTTCATTAGAATTTATAATGTTTCTATACAAAATACGAAAAACTCAGGCCTTCTATTCAATGGTCAGAAAGAACCACAAGTAACCCCTCATTGAATTTGTTCTACAATGCAGTTCCTGGTAGCTGTTTGGTTTGAATTTCCTGCTTTCAAACATTCATTAATACTTTACACCCTAATATAAAATTCACTTTAGAGATGGAAAAAGATAACCCGATTAACTATTTGGATTTGAAAATAACAAAAGTAGATAACAAACATAATTTTTCAATTTTTCGCAAACCATCGCACACTGATAGCGTCATACATAGTACTTCCCTACATCCTTTCCAACACAAAATGGCAGCTTTCAATAGTATGGTACTTCGTTTAGTAAATATTCCATTTTCAAATGCCAATTTTAACATCGAGAAAAATATAATTAAACAAATTGCCGTAAATAATAATTATGATCCCAATATTATAGACAATATGATAGATAAAAAGTTTTTCAAAAATGCGATCAACCAGGTGTACCCCCTTACTAAAAATAATATCAAATACAACAGCCTCACTTTCATCGGAAATTCAAGTAAAAAACTTAAATCTGTCTTATCTAAGCACAACATTAACATTGCTTATCGTACCGGTAATAATTTAGAAAATCATATAAAAAATAATAAATCCAAAGTTCATAAAGATAATAAATCAGGAGTTTATAAAATTAATTGTGGCGATTGTGATAAGTTTTACATTGGTAGAACTTTCAGAAGTTTTCAAACTAGAATTTCAGAACACAAACGTAGCTTTGTTAATCAGAAGTCGGATTCACATTATGCAAACCATTTAATCCAAGAAAATCACACATTCAATTTCGATTTTAAAATATTAAATACTGAAAGTAAAGGAATTAAACTTAATTTTTTAGAATCATTACAGATAAATAAATACAAGCATTCCGGTCTCCTATTGAATAGCCAAATCGATCATACTTCAAGCCCCCTTCTTAATCTTTTCAAAATTACCGAACTACCTGACTAGCAGTTCAGAATTGGTTTTTCCTTTTCTAATAATTATTTGTAACCATCTGTGTATTTACCCCTTCTACATAATTTGTCATTTCTTGTTTTCGATATAACAGAGAATCATAGTAAGTTTGCCATTAGCATCTGAAGAAGGTGAAGTTCCACCGAAACGTGCGTCATGCGTTATTCCTTATAATAAAAGTGTAAATTGTTATTTTTAACCATTGTTTTAATATATTTGAATTTCCTAAGTATTTTACTAAACTTCCAAGATAATGTTTCATTATGAATATTATATATTTCGTGTCGAGAAGATTTCAGGTTGTACATAATACGAGAACTGTTGGAAATTCCAACTACGCCAGCAATTAATACATGGAAGTTTGAACACGCCTAATTCCAGGAAACGGAAACTTAGCCTCACTTTACATGGTCTAACCATGAACACAGATTCGAGACAAATAACACAATTTAACAATGATCAACGTAATGTATACGTATTTCCGAAAATTAAAATGTCATTCAGAAGTAATTGCCGTTCCCATGAAGAGTTTCTAAGCGAGAGTTCCATCTAACGAAATCACATTTTCACGATATGGTATTAAGGACAATAAATACAGCGCTATCCGACCACGTTTTATGCAATAATTGGACAGACGGGGCACCTAACGATCATCCGAAGCCAATGGCGCGGGTCGAGCCAATCCAACAATACCTATGGAGGGTATAATTTCAGCTATATACTTGTAATGACAAAATAAGAGGCTACCTTCAACTGACACAGCTGCCCAGATTACAGTTCGTATTCTCCGCCAACGCAAATCGTACGGTAACGCCTCGGAGTAACTGGACGACTTTAAGAAATGGACATTAAAGTTATAGTTGGAATAAGATAAGTAAAAGGACAACTGAACGTTGTATTTAATTCATACCCCAAACCGAGTTATTATATCGGAGAGATTGTACCGATATCCCACTGCCCGCCGCTGTGTATTATTAATTCCCGATTGATACTCATTGAAATTATAGTCAGAAAATTGAGTTCCTTTTACGTTCCTACGATGCACATCGGCCATTCCATGCCACTAATTGCTCTCTCGTACCTTAAATTCATTTACTTCGATTATTAGTTTCATTAGAGATCGATATGATTGCGGAGTCTGTCCTTTTAATATGCAATTATAGATTTTTTTTCAAATCGAATCTATTTGAGAGACGATTGAGTGATCTCATAGTCTTGAAGAAAGAAGTTTTCATATCCTTGTCAGTTAATGTTTATGGGAAGATGTAACGGTTACGCCAACGTGATATTATTGGAGGAAATAATGAAATCATGAACAAGAATGTGTTCTTCCTACAATTATACGTAGTTTTGAAAAGATTGGCTATACTTGCCTATTTATATCTAAAGGTTATTTTGATTCTTCGAAATTTTTTCTCTATATAACTTTCCTTTCACGGAATTGGAGTAATATATATATATATATATATATATATATATATATATATATATATATATATATATATATATATATATATATATATATATATATATATATATATATATATATATATATATATATATATATAGAATTAATTCCTCTACTAAATCACTGAGATCTCTGGTGATTATGTATAATAATACATACAAAGTTGGGATAAAGTATGGAACCAAGTAAATATCTTTTGAACGAAAAGGACAATATTTATGAAATTTTAGAGGTAAGTGCAATGGCGCAAAATGTATTGATGTTTATTACTAACCACATATGCATACACACAACATCAATTTGTTTATCTGAACGTTCTTTTATGGTATTGTACAAAACTCAAAAGAAGTTGAAACGTGCGATAATTCCTCATATATTCAGATTTTTTACACTAAATCTAGTATGACGAATTCGAAATCCCAAGCTCTTTCAACATCTGCAAAGATATACAGGAGATCCCATATAAATTAAAAAAGTTGAGAGTATTTCCGGTTCAACCGGAAGTATATTATCAACAAAAAATTGTACATCAAATTCATTTGCGCCATTGCACTTACTTGCCAATTTTCATAAATATTGTTCTTTTCGTTCAAACGATATTTACTTGGTTCCATACTTTATCCCAACCCTGTATAATATTTTCTATAGTTGTGATTGATTCTTCCCATTATATCTTGTCAATTAATGTTTATTGGGAAGATGTAACGGTTACGCCAACGTGATATTATTGGAGGAAATAATGAAATCACGAACAAGAATGTGTTCTTCCTACAATTATACGTAGTTTTGAAAAGATTGGTTATACTTGCCTATTTATATCTAAAGGTTATTTTGATTTTTTCTCTCTAACTTTCCTTTCACGGAAATAGAGTAATATATATATATATATATATATATATATATATATATATATATATATATATATATATATATATATATAAATAATGATTTCACTAAATACTGGTGATTATCTGTAATAATGATATAATTGGAGGAAATAACGAAATCATGAACAGAAGTGTGTTCTTCCTACATTTACGTAGCTTCGAATAAATTGGATATAATTACCTATTTATATCTAAAAGTTATTTTCATCCAATGATTTTTTTTCCTTTATAACTTTCCCTTCACGTTAGCGAAGAAAAGCAACTCAATATGGAATTTTTTATATTTTATTTATAATTTTAGAACCTAGTTTTAGTGTGATTTGAAATGATTGCCCTTAATTTTCGATACATTCTACTTTGTTAGTTCATTTAATTGTGCCTGTCATTTAATACATAATATATAGCGAAAGAAACTTCGTTCTAATAGGGTGTCTCACGACACCTCTCGTCTTCTTTTTCTGAAGATTTACATATCCAGATACTGAAGCTTATTAGTCATTTAAATTTTTTCAGATTGAGTATCTAACATAATCTTTTAGTTCCATTATCTGGACTTTTGTTTTCTTATCTGTTTCATAGATGTGTAATTGTACTCATATTTTTATTTATGACCAAATTCTTATTTGTAATTCATTGTCATATTAATTTATCAACGTGTATACTAATAAGGAACGACTACAATGTTCATTTATTATACTTGCCACTAGCAAAAGTATTACTGGATCGTTTTACAACAGACTACACCAGCTGTAAATGAGATATTTCTTTTTGTTCTAATACATTGCTAATAAACTGTCGCGTCGGACACAGTTTCCGGCCCGTATTTTATTAGCCAACTTTCTGGAATTTAACGTGTGTATAAATAAATTAAAATTGAGTGCCAATAAAACTAAACTTATGGTGTTAGAAACTAGGTCAATGTGTAGAAATTTTGGTTCTGGTATAGGTACACTATTATGATAAATAATGTTGCCGTGGAACAAGTACAGTCGATTCAGTACTTGGGATTTATTCTGGATCAACAATTAACATCCAGCAATCATGCAGATTACTTATGTAAAAAACTAGGAAAAAATAAGATAGGGTTTCTCAGGAGAATATCTTCAAACTTGTCACAGTGGTGTAGAATGCTTATTTGCAAAACTATCCGTATCCGTAACTAAGTGTATCAGCACTTTAACTACTGCATATCACTCTTATTGTCATGTACTAAAAAACAAATAAATAGGCTCCAAGTATTACAGAATAAGTATATGAGGGTGATACTGAGGTGCAGTATTTACACTCCAGTGAATAATATGTTGAAAACTTCAATCTGGCTCTCTGTTGAGCATATCATTAAAAGAGCAAATTTGGTTCTTGTGTATAAGATGATGCATCAACTAACTCCGACATATCTTAGCGACTTATTAGTTACTCGTTTTAGTATGCATTCTTGGGCATTAAGAACAGAAAATAGTTTTGATATATATTTTGAAAGAAAATTCTTCCTTATGGGAACTTTACTTTTTAATGGTGTAGGAGGAAGTCGGTGAATTGTGCGCAGCGGGTTGATATTTTCTTGAATATAGCATCTAAAATTCTGAATTTTGGCATAGATATTCTTCATTGTATATGGTATAACACCAATGAATTGAATATCACAAAAAATATGTTCTGAGCTTAAGAAAGAAATAAGACATAAACTGACAATGCGTGTGATTATCCACCCTATGCGGGTAATTATGCGCACCAGTCAGGGTAACTGTGCACAACCAGAAATCTGTAAATATAGTATGGTGTATCAGGTATAATCGAAGAAAGCATTACAGAAGACATATAACTTTTGTTAGAACATTAACAAAATATAAAAAAATTGCAATTTAGGTACAAAAATCACAGTCATATCCTTTATAGCTTTCAGTGGACCATAAAATGCTAAATCTAAAGCCTGTGAGCGATGAGATGTATTGGTGTGATGGCTAGCAATTCAATCTTGCTTTGCTCACAAAATTTATAATTTTTTAGCTAAATTGTTAGCTACTGCATAAGAATACGCTAATCGCAGAAGTTCATTTCTTGTGACACCATAAAAAAGTTTAGCCATTTTTAGTACGTGATTCGCTAAACTCTTTTCTTGGACCTGTGAAAAAAATGGGATGTGGACCCACTAATATCACATCCTCCATCATATCCATCTTTCTTTATTTTGCGAATTGTATATACTGGTATTAAAATTTCCTTCCGTCATCTCTAACTGCTCCGTCATTTGCAACAAATACCAAGACTTTTTTCATTTTGTCTGCGTCCCAAGAGGCTTTATTCGTTTTGCGGGTATATTTTAGCATCTGAAATTATTCAGAAAAAATTTTGTTTTATACTGAACAACAACAAAAACTTTTTACTCAAAAAGTTGGCTAATTGTGCGCATGGCGCACCATTACCCGACATGAACCTAATGCTTATAAAAATTCACCAAAATAAAACTGGAGGTTCTTTACCTTAGATGAATCGCTCCTACAATAGCTAGAACCACGTTGATTATTTTAGTATAATTACCCAAACAAAAAAGTCCTCATTAACATCATCAATCTTCTTTTCGCACCCACAAAAGTTAGAGTAAACAACCAAAATAGTAGTCAGACACGATGACAGTCGCGTTTGTCGCAGAAATTGCCCAAATGGCTGCGCAACTTTAAGTGTATGAATTCCAATAAATGGTTGACATTTTCTACTGCTAATATGCTGCGCATCATTAGCCGCCGCGCATGATTAACCGACTTCCCCTTAAGCAGGTTTAATGATCTGCCAAAGGAAATAAAGGAGTCAGAAAATATGTATGTGTTTTATGAAACTATATGTAAATATCTTATGAAGTAGAGTGAATTAACTTATATTAACATATATGTATGTGTAAAGACAATATTGTTAATCGTATATCAATAACTAAATGAAGTTTTCATTCATTCATTCATTCATTCATTCATTTGAGTAAATTCGTTCCAAAACAGTTATATTTTCTTCGCCATTACCAATATAAAAACGTCGAGCTGTAAATGAAGATATTCTGGGAAAATTCAACTCAAATAAACAGCACTTGTAGGTTGTAGGCGACAAATGTTTCCAATTATTTAAAGTATCCATGTCGAATCTCTTTACGCCAAACAATACATTCTTCAAGGTTTTCTGTAACAATAGGAATAATAGCGAAGATAAGCAAATTAAATCGCAGGTAAATGCATCAAACACCATTCTTATATAACATAATTCCGGTGCCTACACCTCTGGTTCGCATCTGATAAGAAACAGCACCTCGTTAAGGCCATTGTGAACTAGAAGAGTAGACAATGAGATGATCGCCACTGTATTAGTAGTCTGGAACATATACCATGACTAAATGAACGGAAGTTTTTCATTCTGAAACCGTACTGGAATCTTACGACGAACTATATACTTATTTGCTATTTCCTGCCATTAATGGTTACGCGCTTTTTTGTTATCTTCAAACTTTAACACCTCTTGCAGGTAAGCACACTTTGTAGAGAGTAGTAAATGATGAAAAAAAAAGAGATGTGCTGTCGGGCACCCGGTCAGAACGAAGTTTCTTTCGCTATATATTATGTATTGAAGGAAGTGTGAATATAATAATTTTGGGTCAAAAATTTCTTATCTACGGGCACACACATATTTCGAAATGTAACAGAGCTCTATCAGTTTTTTGAAAAACTTTAGTTGGAGTGGCTGTATATGTCGAATTCAATGTATCTTTATAGCCAAGCTTCCAAGGGCTACTACTTGCAGCTTGTGGAGGTGTGAATATAGTAACTTCAGGTCAAGAATTTTTCATCTACGGTTGCACATATATTTTGATATTTAGCATTGCTCTATCTACTGTTTTTTGAAAAACTTTACTTAGGGTGGCAGTATGTGTTGAATTCAATGTATCTATATATCCTAGACTCTGAGGGCTACTAATTGCATCCTGTTTAATAATTTAACACTGCTCTATCTACAGTTTTTTGAAAAACTTCACTTAGGGTGGCGATATATAATGAATTCAATGTACCTATATATCCGAGCCTCCGAGGGCTACTAATTGCAGCCTATGGAAGAGTTAGTATAATGATTTTAGGTCAAAAATTTTTCATTTGCGGTCGCACATATATTTTGTAATTTAACGTTGGCTTATCCACTGTTTTTTGAAAAACTTTACTTGGGGTGGCAGTATGTGTTGAATTCAATGTATCAATATATCCCAGCCTCTGAGGGCTACTAATTGCAGCCTGTGGATATGTAAATATAGGCCAACAATTTCTCATCTTCGGTCGCGCATATGTTTTAAAACTTAACACAGTTCTTGCTACTCTTTTTCGATAAACTTTACATGGGGTGGCTTTATCTGTCGAATTCAATGTATCTATATATCGAAGCCCCGAGGGCTACTAATTGTGGCCTGTGGAAGTGTGGTTATCCGTTGTGATCTGACCGGAAGCTGGGCTGCCGGAAGCGGTGAGAAAAACGCTATATTGTACGCTAGTTGATTCTGCTTTCGTGACGTTCAGAACTGCCCAAACTATTATTGTGAACAAAGTACACGCTACCTCACTCAAATTACCTAATAAGCATTCCATTTATATGCTTATTCTTGAATAATATGTTGAACGTAAATTGTTTCAATATCTCCACAGGATATTCTAACTGGCATTTATGTGGTTAAGTGCTCAATTTTTCACACATTAAATGTCTATTTAAACTTATCATGACGAGCTTGAAAGACATATTATTCTGGAATATATCTGAAATGATCGTTTCACATAACATAAGAGTATTTTTTAATTAATAAATTCTACATTATATTGATTGAGATTGGATTGAATTTTTTTTTAATATGTGAAATTTCAGGGGAATTTTAAAGTTTGATTATTTGATAATTTTTGAAATAATTGATTGTGAGTTGGTGAATTGATGACGATGTGAGCTTTTCTGTTCTGATTAACATGACGCAAAACGATAGAGTTATACACAACTCAGAGAATAGATATTTCTAGAAACTTAACAATCAAACTAATACACACAGAGTAGCACTCATGAAATGCTTGTCTCATGCATATTCAAAACTGAAAATGTAATGAACTAATTAGTAGCAAAAACACAAAAATTGATAGGGTGACATTTCATCCCATTGATTGTATTAAACGCTCTGCTCGTTCCTTAGTACATTCAATATCAATTCTTAGCATGTTAATTTTTGATTAACTAATTATCCGCAATTACCTCTGCATTGCAATAAACAAAATTGGTAATCGATTAATGGAGATGGGATTAAAATCTCCAGACATTAAATCAAATCAAAATATGCTTTATTGTCTTTAAAATTATAAAATTTATTGACAAAGAATGTAAGAGCTGAACAATGTAAGATATAGAACTAAAAACACACCAAGCGAAAGATATAGGAACTAAACAATGTAAAACATAGAAACAAAACACATCAAACCATATTTCCATACAAAATATATAAAAAAGTTATGTTATTAACAACAAAACCTAAATTTTTTCAAATCGAAGCTGATGCCTGTCCTATTCAATATGGTTATATCTATCAATCAATGCTAAGAATAGTAGTCCTCTACATAGTAATAAGGTCTAAAAAGAAAATAAGATTTTGTTCGTTTCCGAAATTAGGCCAAGGAAGTTGTAGATTTTAATTCATCTGGAAGGTGATTGTGAATTTTCTTAGCATTGTAAATGATGGACTTTTTTGTCAGAGACGGGAATAGAGAGGTGAACATGATATCCCGAAGATATAGTGTAATACCCGTGCTGTGGCACCAAGGGTAGGTACGGCATGAAAATATTTATGAATCAAGCACACAGATTCAAGTAAATATAAAGCAGGAAGGGTTAAAATTCTTTTTTTCTTGAAATTAGTCAAATTACTTAGCTCAGCGATTCTCAACCTGTAGGGTGAGCTCCCTTAGGGGGGCGCATATCCAAGAGAAAATAAAATTTGAAGAAATTAATTAATTGGCCTGAAAAAAAGCACGCATACATACAAAACAAAATACATTTCTTCATAATATTACATAATTAACTTCTTAAATCAAAACAATTTACTAAATCTAAACGTTCTCAATCACAAAGCTTACCGAATTAAGATCAAATTTAATAATTATTATTAACTTCCTGGAACCTGTGTTGCAGAGAAAAGTTTTTCGAAAAAAGGCTTGATAATAGAAACATACACTACCGTTTTTTTTTCCATATGCAGCTGAGATCTATATATTGTCTTCAAAGAAACCATCGCAGAAAATCCAGTTTCACAAAGGTAGGATGTTTGTTGTACAGAAAAATCTTCGTGTACTCCTGCCCAAAATTCAAAGAGTGACCCAATTGTCTTTCAGTTTCGCCACTTGTAGTGAAGTCTATGAAGATTTTTTCCTGTAAATGTATGCCTAACACGTAATTTATGAGGTTTGAAATTAAGGTCGTATTGTCGGTTTAGAGCCAAAAAAAACTCAAAACACATTATTATTGTATACGAGAGAGAGAGAGAGAGAGAGAGAGAGAGAGAGAGAGAGAGAAATAGCTTCATTGTCATATAAAATTACAAAATTTTGTAGACAAAGCACATATAGAGAATTAAAAATAAAGTTTAACAATGATTACTAATCAAAACACACTTTCAATAGTTGAACTAAACAAGAATCTATTGACATAGAAGAACAAAACAGAAAAATATTTATGAGTCAATTACGTAAAAAATATGTTAAGAATCAACATATTTGTCAATTAAACTATTTACACAGATATAAAATTTTTTATATTACAAAAAACATTAAGACATGTTGCTACTAAATGTGGAACTCGAGGGTCTATGTATGGTACATTATTTTGTTGTATGCTGGGAAAGAGATGAAAATTATGATAGAATATTGGGCCACGAATCCTGAAAGGTTGAGAAACGTCTTACTAGTTAGTCAAATGTTAAGGATTCCTTAGTACCATTCGGGAGGTCCTGGGTTCAAACCCTGGGAGCTACTGGTCTGCCATAAGTTCTTCTCTGAGATTTTCTCGTGGCGTAGATAATGCTCACAATCTTACAAAATCGAAAGCTAGCATGTTTCGATAAATTAGCAAATCTCATCAATGTAAGTGTAGCCTATTATCCGTCTCTAGAAGTTTCTCTTATAACTCATGCAGCCCACCTACCTCACACATACTTGAGGAGGAACTTAAAAATCCGGGCATCCTACTGCGTAGCACTAGGAATGATGAAACCCCTCGGCGCATGCGGATGTCGTAATGCCTATCTAAAAAAACGCTATATTTTTTAATTCTTCGCAGGGAAAAATTGGGAATAAAAATTCCCTTATGAAATCATATGTGTTTTATCGATATCCGTTGGAATTTTTAAAATCGGGCCAGATCCCAACTTTTTGTCGTGAGTCTATAACCCCTTTAGCTTCGCCTCGGGGTAAAAACTTTCGAATGAATAGGGTAAGTGGAGGACAGTTGGATCGGTAGGAGAGACGGACCACTTGTCATAAGTATTTCCAGATTTATTCAGCAGATGACGATGATGTCAACTTCAGTTACTGGGCATTATGCAATAGTAATCGGTTAGAAAGCGCTAGAGCGAAAACTAAGTGAAAATTCACAATTTCTTAAAATTTTCGGGCCGTAAAGTTTTAGGCGACTAAATTTGTCGAGATATTGTGACTCGTGGTGTAAGTAAAACGTATATATTTTTAAGTTTCCCATAATTAGTTGCCTGAAGAATGTGTATAACCTAACAAATAGTTTATCTAACGTTGAACGTGGTAAAGTTGCTCATCCCAGAGGGCATTGAACAGAGGAAAATTTTGCTGTGTTTGCCGCTACATAGGTACTTCACATTGTTCACATACGTTGGATCGTGGGTGTAAATCCCTTAAGACGTATTCTTATAATGCGTGCATTATGCATCAGAGAATGTTGAAAATAAGTAGGAAATGATCCAATCTAAGCAAGAAACAGTACGAAGAAAAAATTCATTGACCTCTTTTGACACCGATTTAGGAGAAGAAGATGAACAAGTTGTTTGAAATGACGAAAAAGAAACTGAATATGAACTAGAAGACTATGAAAATTATTGTGCTGGCTGTAAGGAATATTACAGACTCACAAAAAAAAGATGATTGCTTTAAGTGCCTTATATGTGGTTAATGGTTGCAAGAGGGCTGTTCATCCTTCTTAAATTTGTATGTTTTGTGTGGCAAACACAGCGCCAAGTAAAAATAGAGATGAATTAATGGTTTTCCATCCCGCCTCGTAGTCATGGTCCGTCTCTCCTACACTGTAGAGGAGAGATGGAATTTCGCAGAGTTGTAGTTTTTAATTTTTTTTTAATCAAATGCGATAGATAATTAGTTTTATTTATGTAAATAAATGATATAATAAAAGAATTTTCTTTTTTTATGTTATTTTTACATTCATGTAATATTTATCCATAAAGAGATACATTTGGGTTATTAAAATGTGGTCCATCTCTCCTCCAATTACCCTACTATTTCAATTAGCAGTAATAGAGCGGCAGTGAATTAACAAAGATTATCCAAACAGTGATCAAACATTGAAATTTAAAAAAATGATTGGAATTTATGATAATAGCAATAAAATGTAAATAATACATTTCGTCATGAATGTCACATATTCTTTGAACTTTGAATATATAAAATATGTAGGCGTGTGTACCTACTTCAGATAATTAATATTGAAGAAAAAACAGTAGATATTCTTTGTTCTGGGAGTTGATGTATAAATTCCAGAAAAATATTATATCGACGACATTAATGTGACTTTTCTTTCAATCATAAAAAGTTTTGAAATTATAACCATATTTCGAATGTTTTTTCCAGAAGCTGGTAAACTACTCCAATATATAAACGCACCTATTCATCAAAGAGGAATGTAAATTACCTTATATTTAGTCCCCTATTTAATTTCTCCGAGAACTCACCGAAAATTAAAATTTTACCATTTCAGACAATTTTGATGAAAGTATCAATTATAATGTCATTTGGTCTAATGCGTTAAGTATATTTTCATTTCAAATTGATACATACATATAGACCGAATTAAGAATGGTTCTTACTTTCAAGTTTTCAAAATGACATGGTTGAAGTACAGTAGCTCATATAAATATGAAAGAAACATATAATTTAGTAAAAGTTCTGAAGATTTATGAGAATTACTTTGGTTTTTCACCGAATTACCCATATCCCTAAAGCGATATGTTTATATCAGCCATGAGGTATTTTGAGAAACCACTCAGCATGATAATTTTGATAATTACTTTTCGTGAATACCAACTTCAGTATTATTAAAAGCCTTTTTATTCCTGAAAATAATAGACAATTGCAGCTTATCGAAAGTCAAGTGCGGGAGTAGTTTTTTTGTCAGTTTTAACCTTCTAAATAAGGAATTTCGAAATGTTTTTTATGTCTGATATACAGTGCTTTCATGATGAAAGGAACAAATTCATTAAAAAATTAGGTTTCTATTTCATGTTAAAATCCTCGGACAGGTCGATTAGTATTTTTATTTGGGCATTTTTCGCAATAAAAATTTTGTATACAGGGTGTCTCATTCAAGAGCTATGGCTTTGTCATTAGTTTTTTTAAAGGTAATACCCTGTATATTATTTCACTTTACAATTCTACGATAAATTCTTATCACTTTTTGTGAACATACCATATGCCTCAACTCGATGGATTGCCAGAAACGGAGATAGTGGGTAATGAGAGGTACGATATGAAAACACACAAATGTAATTACTAATTTAATTTTTACATATGTTCAATCTGTTGTCCGTTTACTTCGAGACATTTTTGAAGTCGATTCAATGTTTCCCGTTGCACATTTTCAATTACTTCTGGACTGATAAGTCTTATTTCCTGCCTGATTCTCTCTTTTAGATCATCAATATTATTTGGTCTATTCAAATAAACTTTAGACTTCAAATAACCCCATAAGAAAAAATCCAATGGGGTTATGTCCGGTGATCTTGGCGGCCACTCAATCGGACCTCTCCGTCCTATCCATCTGTTGGGAAAAGTTGCATCAAGAAATTGTCGAACAGCGATTGAATAGCGAGGAGGTGCCCCATCTTGTTGAAACCATATCTCGTTATTAGGTATGTCAGGATCTTGTGTGTTAGAAAACAAAACTGCTATATCCGGAATGAGTTCGAACTGGAGAAAGTTCAAGTAGTCCTCTCCGTTTAGTGTTCCTTCAAAAAAATAGGGACCAACTATACGATTTCGAACAATCGCTGCCCATGTATTAATTTTTTGAGGCCGCTGTGTGTGGCATTCTTGCATCCAATGAGGATTCTCGGTCGCCCAATACCTACAGTTTTGTCTGTTGACGTGGCCATTTAAAGTAAAAGTGGCTTCATCAGAAAAAATTATGTTTGTAATGAAATTTAGATGTTGATTATGAATTTCAAGAATCTGCTCACAAAACTGTACTCTGCGGTCAAAATCGTCTTCTAATAATTCATGTACCAGCTTAATTTTATAGGGATGATACTTATTTACCTTAAGTATTTTATGCACGGACCCTACTGATAAATTGAAATTATTGGAAATTGTAGTAATGGATGTATGAGGGTTATCTTGGGTTTCTAGTAGAACGTTCAGCACTGTTTCTTCAGATACTCTCGGTGGTCTTCCTTTAGGTAAATCTCTAACGTGGCCGTATCTACTGAATTTTGATTCAATTTTGCTGATTGTCGATCTAGTAATTGGCGGACGATCAGGATGATTTTCATTGAATAGATTGCAGACTTCTTCTTGTGAACGCACCCTATCTCCAAAACTAATCATCATAAGTACTTCAATACGTTCTCTCTCAAGTAATTGCATTTTCTTAAACAATGAAGTAGTGTAGTGCCTGGAGCGTTAAAAACGTGAAAACTGCGGACTATACAGCACCAGTGAATGAATTCAGATGGTACATGTGAAATTTCATTCTTCAGATTTAATGACAATGTTTACCTAAATTTTTTTTTGTACTTTTAATCCACATTTTAAATCTCCAGGTGCTTCACTATCCCCTGTATCCTCTGTGAATCCATCACGTTGAGGCATATGGTATGTTCACAAAAAGTGATAAGAATTTATCGTTGAATTGTAAAGTGAAATAATATACAGGGTATTACCTTTAAAAAAACTAATGACAAAGCCATAGCTCTTGAATGAGACACCCTGTATACAAAATTTTTATTGCGAAAATTGCCCAAATAAAAATACTAATCGACCTGTCCGAGGATTTTAACATGAAATAGAAACCTAATTTTTTAAGGAATTTGTTCCTTTCATCATGAATGCACTGTATATATATATATATATATATATATATATATATATATATATATATATATATATATATATATATATATATATATATATATATATATATATATATGTATATATATATACATAGGCGCCGACTTCGTGGGGCTTGGGGGGGCCCGAGCCCCCTCAATAATCATTTTGGGTGGGCGGAGCCCCCCCAATAATTCAAGAAAATTATTTGTTATATTACCTATGCTTTGTAAAATCACAAAATTATATTGGTATTTTTTATTTTCCTTTTCTGACGGTAGTTACCTTTTAAAATACATTCAAATAATTATTACGGTAGTAAGCAGGCTAACTTAAAACGAGTGGTGTGGATCATGATGGTCTTACGGTGCTGCGGGCACACTTAGAATTTGTCCCGGTGCGCGAACCTTCGTATTTTGTATTTTGAAAGACATTTTTGCTCGTCTTGATTTGTCAATGGATAACTTAAGAGGACAGTGCTACGATGATGCCTCGAATATGAGTGGTGAGGTCAAAGGACTGAAAAAGTTAGTTTTTGGATATACAACCAAAAGCACGTTATGTGCACTGCACTGCTCACAGTTTAAACTTGGCAGTTGTAGACAGTCTCCGCCATCTTACGTCTATGAGGGATGTTATGGCTTTATCCAAGGACTTAATAAACACCATTAGGAAATCCAACAAAAGGATGGGACATTTCAGAAGCATACGCTGTGAGAACGCCAACGACCAAGCTGGTCTATGACCCCTTTGTCCGACTCGATGGACTATGCGCGAGCTTCTAGTATCTTGAGAATATTGAAAAACTTCAATGAACTTCTACAGTTTTTTGAAACATTTTCTGCAGAGGACAAAACAGCGGCAGTTTACAAATGTGCAGGTTACCTTGAGTCAATGTTACAACTCAAGACTTTTTTTTTTTGCGTCTTTATTGCCATGCAATGAACTCAGTAGCGGATGCCATTGAAAAAATCCAATGCCTTCATCTAAGTGTTGCTGTTGGATTTGTATATGTAATGAAAGGCGTGATAGTTTTGAACACTTTTGGGAATTGTGTTTGAAAGAAAAACCTTCACAATTTGATGATCCTTCGCTTCCTCGGAATCGACGTATACCAAAGAAGTATGAGATGAATGAAGCCAGCTCAACGCACACTTTCAAAACCCCAAAAGACCACTACAAAGCTCTTTATATTGAAGTTTGTGAAACGGTGCAATCTTGCATTACTGAGTGGTTTGCATCAACTGGACTCACGCAGGTCATTGCAGTTGAACAAGAGTGCTTGCTTTTAGTGAACAGAGGTGAAACAAATTTTGAAAAATCAACTGAGTTTTTCCAAAATGACCTAGACATTGAGAGACTGCCGTTAAACTTGAATATGTTAGCCGATATCGCTAATAAAAAACAACTGGTGTTAAAAAACATGCGTGATGTAAGAAAGTACATTACACAAGAGTCTGCAGTTGGATAAATGCTATGTGAAGTAGTGAAGTGCATAAAGCTTCTCCAAGTAGTTCCAATCACGACAGCAAACAGCAGAACGGTCATTCAGCGCCCTTAGACGTCTGAAGTCATATCTCCGATCAAAAATGGGACAGAAGCAATTGAACAATTTGGCTGTTCTTCAAGCCTACCGAGATATTTTGGATGAATTGGATATCTGACCAGTCATCAACGACTTTATATTCAGTAACTCAGTCAAAAGATCGACATTTGCACCTTTCTGAAGACACTCTAGCCCTAATAATGACATTTGTTAATGTTAAAATATCAATTTCGATATATTAGTACTAGTTTAGTACTATACTTCTTCATTAATATAGTACTGTATTAGTTATTTTCAAATACTTAAATATGTTCATATTTATTATTTTATAAAACTTGAATATTTTCAAAGCATTAACTTTGAGATGTCGTTTTTATTTAATGAAACCTGAGCCTTATTCAAAGTAAGCTTAAATAAGCTATTTCTCTAATCAAAGTGCTTTTATTGTCAGACAGTAATATTTTATGTTTTATTCTTTTATAAATATAATTTCAGTCTCTTCAGAGCTATATATTCACTGCTCCGTAATAGTCTATAAGCATTATAATATAAATTAAATAAGATTTTTATGAAATTACCATGCTTTTTTATGTTTTGTTTTTCAAAGCCAAAAAATGTGTCAGGCTTGTCGAGTTTCCCGGAGTGTCGAGTTATCGAGAATCAAGTTTTTGGGGTTCTGATGCTGTTCATGTGACTCTAAAATGCTTAAAAAAAAGTTTCAAACTATTTTTCATCTAAAATTTAGAAAATTTCCCGGTGCAAGACCCTCGGTACGGGCCCCCCCCCAATATTTTTCATAAGTCGGCGCCTCTGTATATATATATATATATATATATATATATATATATATATATATATATAACTGAGTTTGAGTTTTCGCACATCACTTGGTGACCAACATCATGAAGAATAAAATCTAAACTTTAAAGTGAAAAAATATGAAATCTCCTTTATTCATTAAATCATAATAATTTTTTACATAATCAACTGTTACTTCTAAACAATGCCTGATAGCACTGGTATCGAAGTAATTAAATATAAGAAGTGTTTGAAACATTTTGAATTTAGATATAATCGTAATAAAATATAAATAAATGCTCTAGATAAACTCAAACTAACTTGATTATCAAACCATATGACAACACCAATTAATAATCAACCTTATAGTTAACCAACAGGAACAGAAAATGAGATTAACCCGTACTTTAATCGTTATTACTTGAAGTAAACTTCTAAATTAAAAACAAGATCTGTAGCAAAAACAGAATAATTCAAATAAACCGTGAAAATGAAAGTAGAGAAAAGGAACCGTCACAACGCCAGAACTATGTCATACTCAGATACATATATTAATACTTCTAATAAATTTGCTGATTCCATCTATTTCCTTCACTGAGCCAAGTAACTGATTATAAACAGAAAATGCCGTCGAAATAGAATTATTGAGCCCATATTCAGTACTTAAATTAGTCAGGTATATGTTACATAATTTCCTGGTGCTATGAGAATGAACATCCCTCAAGAACATATACTCTGCGTTCGATTTCTGTTTCCCGTGAACTATTTTATAGATGAGCTTACATTGCTCCAGTTCTTTCAGCTTAGCCAAATCATATAGTTTGAGATCGGTGTAAATTTGTTTTGTAGGTACTAGTTCATCTATCAATATTGAACAGTATTTTTGTAAATTTATTTTGCAGAATCTGCATTTTACCAAAATTTGAATTGGTACATATTCCCCATACTGCAGTCAGATATCTCACATGTGAGAGAAATAACGCATTATATACATTTTATTTAGTATTCATAGTCAAATAAGTTCTAGTTCTATAAATTATTGTATACATAGGGGTAATCTTTTCTTTTAAGTGGTCAATATGTCGCCTACAGCTCAGAGTGGAATCCAAAACAAGGCCTAGGTACTTCTTCGAATTTTTCCACGTTTTCACTGTTTATACGAAAGTTTAGATTTTCAATATTTTTATTTCTTTGTTTGAATAGCATATATTTCATTTTATCTTCATTAATTTTCAATCTATTAAATACTATCCAATCTGAATATACTTTCAAATCATTATTTATTAATTGATACAATTCATCCTCATTAGATTCCGTATACTATAATACGGTGTCATCAGCGAAAGAGAAGTAATATGCCTTAATTCCAGATTTTCTCAAACTCAATACGTACAGAGAATACAAGAGCGGTCCCAAAACTGAACCCTAACGCAAACCACAACGATTTGTTGTCCAATCGCTTTTTACTCCATTCACAACTACATATTGTTTCCGTTCCTTCAGGTAAGATTTGAACAGATCGTGCATCACACCCCTGAGTCCTAAATATTTCATCTTACTGAGCAATATAGGAAAGGATATAACGTCAAATGCCTTTCTAAGATCAACGAAAATGACAACAACAATTTTCCCCTCATCCAATGCTATCGAAACTATATTAACAAAATAGCACTAAGTGTACTGCTATTTTTCAAAAACCCATATTGGTATTCATCCAGATCAACGTATTTATCTATGAAAGACAACATAAGGCCTAAGTTTCAGTATATAAAAATAATTAGATACTGTATTTAATTTTAAAGGATAGTCGACATGTTTCGAGTTATGAACTCATTATCAAGGCTGACCACAGGAGAGTATTACATCTTATTTTATAAAACAGATAATAGCAAAGGTGATATCTAAAAATCAATTTGTTCGTTTACAAGCGGTAATTTACTGTATGGGCGGAACTTATTTCGAGAATTTCAAGAAGGTCAAGGCGCTTTTCTTTATAATTGAATTGTATACAGTGTTCGGAGAAGCCAGTGGTATTTTTATTTTGTAGTATATCATATCATAGCAGACCAGTCGACCTCTGGTTTTGAACCCGGAACCTCATGAATACTAGCCAGCATACTTTAGCACTTGACTTGTTAGCTCGATCCAGCATCAGAGGAAAATATTATATATAAAGGTATTCTACAGTCATAGCATCCATTATTCCACCAGCAGTACAAGGTGTCCCATGTTGGGTACTTTTCCTGGGTATTTCCGTTTTTTTTGAGTAAGAATGATGCGGTGTTCGCTACACTTTGCTACTTTTTCGTAAAACTAAAGATGCTGTTAACAAAATCTTGATAGTCTTTTTAGTTTTTAAGCTACAGGGCATTTTCGAAAATGTTGCATCTTCGCAGATTTCGAAAGGATAAATAAATTGCCTCTCGAAGTTCTGCAATGCCGTCAGTTTTTGGCACACATTTCCTTCTCAATTTTTCTATAAGGACGAAGGCGAAAAAATGATACGTGCTCAACTAAATTTGGTTTTAAACGAGCAAATATCTCAAAAAATGGTTGCCTTCTATCGGGATATCTAACAAAAAAAAATTAAAATGATAATAGAGATTTTCATACTCATAATAGCTTACTCATCTTAGGAAATATAATTCCGAAGCTTCATCAGAATTTTCCTTACTCTGTATAAAACTTACCAGCATATCATATTTTCATAATTTCCATACATTCCAGTATTCGAAGACATCGATAAATATTAATTAAATAATAATACCAAAAGAACGAAAATAAACAGCTTTATGAATCAAACGTCTATCCAAAAAGAGATGAGATTTTATTTTTGTTTCTTTTCATAAACAATATACATGGCCTATTATGCATTTAATTTGAGCAAATTGTCATTTATTTGCGTGCTCCTGAAAAAAGTGCATACCCTTATACATTTTTGAAGAGGTAAAAAAAGATAAATTTTATAGTCTATAAATTTATAGGGTGTTCTATTTCAAAAAAAATAAGTTTGCTTTATAACTATAAAAATAGTGAATATGTAACAAAAATTATCCACATCACTGAATTCTACGGAAAAAAATCTATAAGAATGTTATTTTACCTTTTCGATAAGTTGAAGGCTAACGGAGATAAGAGAGGGGTCACAAAATGTAACATTTTCAAAAATGCCCTGTATCTTAAAAACTAAATGAGATATGAAAATGTTTTTAACGACATCTTCAGTTTTACGAAAACGTAGTACAGTGTCGTGAAAACCGCAACGCTCTATCTTTAAAAATAACAGAGATAACCCGCAAAAGTACCCAAAATGGGACACCCTGTACAGGCTGTCCCATTTTCGATGTCCTTACGGGGTAACTCGGTTATTTTTAAAGATAGAGATTTGCGGTTTTCGCGAACGTTGGCTACTTTTTTGTGAATCACACAATACCGTAAACAAAATTTTCATAGCTTGCTTCGTTTTTGAGATACAGGGCGAAGTTGAAAATATTGCATTTTGGCCCTCGCCTTGTATCACAGCTATCTTTCAACTTATAGGAAAAGTAAAAACTGTGTTTTATACACTTTTCTACGTAGAATCCAGTGGCGTAGTGAGATTTTTGAAATGAGCTGTCATTGTTCAGATATAACCCAAAGTTATATTTTTTTAAATGGGACACTCTGTATATTTTTCCATATTCAAAACATAAATGCTTTGAGCTTTTCAAAAATATATAATACTTATATAATATTTCAAGTATTAGCCCTGTATTTAGATAAATTTCATTTTTGTTATAGCAAGTCAAGACAAATTTTAGTAGAACGTTTAGCGCAATAAACAAATATCACTCTCATTTATATATGGTAGCATGGAAAGTATTCATTAAAAAAATATTATTTAATATAAGTTACTAAACAAAGATTAATTTAAAAATTATTATAATATAAATTAAAACTTATATGAAACACTGCTACAAAACAAAGCTCTATTATTTTTCGGTTGAAAATATTTTATAAATATTGTTCAAATTGCTGTCCATTCTGTTGAAGACACAACCGACATCTTCTGAGGATAGCGTCAATCGACCGCAGTAAGAACAAAGGTCTTATGCGTAAGAATTCGAAAGCTTCTCTCGTGGCATTCATGAGAGCATCTCGATTTTCGTGTCGCGTGTGGTTTATTTTATTTTTCATAAAGCTCCATATGAAAAAATCTAATATCGATAAGTCAGGGGACCTTGGTGGCCAGTTAATGGGACCATTATTACCAATCCACTGGTTTGGAATCTTTCATTAAGAAAAGCCCTAACGGGACCTGCGTTATGACAAGGTGCGCCATCTTGTTGAAAATAACTGTGTCCGTATTGAGCCAACGGAATTTCGTCAAGTAGTTCACAAAGACAATCATCCAAAATTTCCAAATATCTTCGGTGATTCAAGTTACCTTCGAAAATGCGGTATGCCAATCTTCCTCCAAAAACGAAACAAGATACATTAAAGCCGAATCTGCCTTGCTGTTGACGAGCCACCGTAACGTGCTCATTTTCATTCGACCAATAACGATGATTATTTCTATTAAAAATGCCAGCGCTACTTATATAGCTTTCATCGGACCATACCACTAAATGCCCAAAATTCATATTTTCTCCCGTCTTTTGTATATACCACCTACAAAACTCAATGCGCTTCTCAGCATCACCTGGGTGCAGATGATGTATAGTTTGAGGTATGTAGGGGGTATATTTATGCTTTTTCAATATCTTCGAAACTCTTGTCTTTGGAATGCCGATCGAATCTTCAATTTCTTTGCAAGAAGTATTTTTGTTCTCTTCTACCTTTGCGAGGACACTAATTTCAGCATCTTCAGCATTTTCTTTCCTATAACTTTTTGGTCTAGGCTTATCAAAAGATCTAAAATTTTCCAAATTTTTTTTTAGTCTACCTAATATTCTCCTACTCGGTTGTCTCCTTTCAGGAAACCTAAAATTCCTATCTTATTATCTTACTGACACCCAGTAAATGGGTAATAGTAAATACCTTTCAAAATAGAGGTCCATCGCTTGATTTGGATTGAAACCAACTTGGTAGTATATCCCAACCATATCTAATTTTTCGTAATTTTGATATCTTGGATTATCATTCGCCATTGTAAGAAAAATTTGTTAACTTTGACAGGTAGGTGACAGGAGTTATATATATTCTGCACTTGCTCTTTTTCCATAGCTACCTACTAATTAGGTCCACAGCGTTTATAGTCGATAAATAGTGTTTCATAAAAGTTTAAATTTATTGTTTTGTCAAATTATTTAGTGACTCATACTGAATAATATTTTTTTAATGAATACTTTCCATGCTACCATATACGAATGAGAGTGATATTTGTTTATTGCGCGAAACGTTCTACTAAAGTGATATTTGTCTTGACTTGCTATAACAAAAATGAAATTTATCTAAATACAGGGCTGATACTTGAAATATTATATAAGTATTATATATTTTTGAAAAGCCCAAAGCATTTATGTTTTGAATATGGAAAAATATACAGAGTGTGTCATTTAAAAAATTGTAACTTTGGGTTATATCTGAACAATGACAGCTTATTTCAAAAATCTCACTACGCCACTGGATTCTACGTAAAAAATTGTATAAAACAAAGTTTTTACTTTTTCTATAAGTTGAAAGATAGCTGTGATACAAGGCGGGGGCCAAAATGCAATATTTTCAACTTCGCCCTGTATCTCAAAAACGAAGCAAGCTATGAAAATTTTGTTTACGGTATCGTGTGATTAACAAAAAAGTAGCCAAGTTCGCGAAAACCGCAAATCTCTATCTTTAAAAATAAGCGAGTTACCCCGTAAGGACATCGAAAATGGGACAGCCTGTACAATTCAATACGCTAATTTGCCATATTAATAATAATAATAATAATAAGTTCTTTATTTTCAACAGGTATAAAACCCAATTACAGAAAATAATTAAAGTATAGCTCAATAGAAAAGAAATCAAACCACAGCGCCAGAGACAAAAAGAAAAAACTAATATGAACAAAATGAAACAAAACAAAATTAATGCAAAAGTAATATCAACCAGTATCCCGAAAGCTGAAACTCAACCTAATACAAAAAATAAGCTTATTTATTATTTAAATCAGTAGCAAGAACAATAACAAGAGAAAAGAAAATTACATAGTAAAAAATATAATAATTAAATAATTTGAGATGTAACGGAAACACTACTTAGCTTAACTTAATTCAATTCAATACAATCAGATTCAAATTCAACTTAAGTACATAACTCTTAACAATAGCTGCAAGTGAATCAAATTGAACGTCACATTCACTCGCAACTGAATTGAATGTATGCTCCATGTACCAAATGGGAGATTGCGTTAACAAGTTCGTCCTTGGAGTATCTAGGTGGAATAGTTCCATAAGAGCGAAGATACAATACTGTTGTGCAGTAATTTATATAAAAATTTGAGACATAATATTTCTCTCCTACCCTGCAATGAAACTACATTGAATCGACTCAACAATGCTTCATGACTAACTCCTCTCGGTGAATAAACTTTGTCCTCCCTCCAAACCAAGAACTTCAAGAACCTTCTCTGCACAGCCTCAAGATGGTATTGATGACAAAAATAAATAGGATGCCAAATCATGCTACCATATTCCAACTTGCTACGTATAAGAGAATGAAAAAGACTTATAAAAGTTGAAGAGTTCTTTAAATACTTGCCATTGCGAATAATGAAACCTTACATTCTCGAGGCAGATGAAACAAGCTGGGAGACGTGTGGAATAAAGGAGAATTTCTGATCAAACACCACACCAAGATCCCTCACCCTATCGAGACGAGAAAGTACCCGACCACCGACGGAATAATCAGACCTCAATATATCCACTTTCCTAGTGAAACTCACATTACACTTTGACACATTCAAACTCAAAAAATTATCTTCACACCAACCGACAACATAATCTAATGCGAGCTGAAGTCGAGCACAGTCGTCAGGTGCACGAATCTGATAGTATAACTTCAAATCGTCCGCAAACATCAAATATGGTGATTCAATATTATCCATTAATTCATTCACAAACAGAATAAATAACAGAGGCCCAAGATTCGATCCCTGAGGTATCCCAGAGGTGGGTATAAACTCATATCCCATATCCCAACAAACCGAACATCAGTCGTTCAGAAAGCAAAAAAATATTAGGTTATGTGACTCAGCAATATTAGCTTTGTTCGCGGTAAGGATCCTGAACCGATTCCGAACTGTTTTCGGACTGATCGCATGCGCAGTTTGAATTACGGCGTTCGCGGATCAAAAAATCCTGAATTTTTAGTTCCTGTTCTGCGTTCGCGGACAAAATAGAACCGATTCCGAATCAGTTCGGAACTGGTTCTAGCAGTCCTTGGGATCGATGTAGGATTTCTAGTTCGAGTCTTGCGCATTCACGATTGTTTTGTTTTGACAGTTGAAAGTTAGGTTCAGTTTGTAGTTTGTACTACCATTTGTATATTTCGTATTTTGATTTCGCCTGTGTTGGTATTTTCGAAGTTACACGTGATAATATTTGATTTAATCGGTAAGTTATATGATTGTCCTTATCTTCAGTTCAATCTTATAATGAAATATACGTATTTTTCAGTAAAGATAACCGTCATGTCTGATCATTTTTATCTATCGATGAAGATATCTTGGATATAGTTGAAATTCCAAAGAATGTTGATTACTTTGAGGAAACTGTTCCCCAATTTAATGAAGAACAATATGTGGTGTATTTAAGGTTGAACCTACAAATGACACAAGAATTGGCAGAATGATTTCCATTTGCCGTACTTTTTTAATAAAATTTAAAGTATTAACACGAACATTATTCTAGGATCAAATGGTATGTGACCATAGGTGGAGAATTTGTGACATCTCTGTGTCCCCTTTATATGAAACTTCACCTGATAAATCCAATGATATAAATTATATCCTTGGTGACAGTGGGTATCCTTACTTGAGGCATTTGTTAACACCTTTTAGGGATAATGGACATTTGACTAGCCACCAAAATAACTTCAATTTATTACACTCTACAAACAGGTTCATTTTAGATTCAAAAATAAAATAGACTTTGTATATGCCATTCTCTGTCATCAAGGCTGATTTATCCAAACATAAATTAATATACTGGTATATATCAAATTTCAAGAAGTGATATTTTACATTTAATTTCTTTTTGTATATAAAGGTAATTATTGTTACACTTTTGATATGTGTTGATTGTTATATTTAGGTATTTATAAAGTGTTTAAAGGTTTATATATGATGTATATAATTGTTACTACATTATTATGAAAATAAATGGCATTCTTATTACTGTCGAGCATATTTATACTTTCTGTTCATACTTATTGGAATTAAAGCTCTATAGAATGATTGTATTAACTTTTTACAAAAAGTAGTCTTATCACATAGTCCAGACTATCAATTAAGAGATCAAATATTCATGATAAAAATATAATTGATTCATTCACATTGTCAATGCACTAAACTAACAAGTTTGAAGGAAGCTAGGCATATATATATATCGAACGAAACATTGAATGATTATCCAAGTGTTTTGCATATGAGTCTTACGAAATTCAAACATAATGTTAGTAATCAATGACTTAATGGTATTAAGATCTCCTTGCAGAACTTCTTCCTTTTTTACAGATAAGTACATAAGAATTGCTGATATAAATCTTGTTTATTATTTTTGTTAATTTTCTTCATAATGTACATGTATAAGCAATAAATATATGTTCCATTAAGTATTCTCTGAAGCAAGTTTCTTGTCTTATGAGCAGATTTGAATTTTGCTAGCAACATAGACGACATAGAATAATCGTGAAAACTTCTGTGACTCGATATTTCCCGGAAACAGTTCGCGGATCAAAATAATTCGGAACCGGTTCCGAACCGGACATGCGTACTATGACAATCCCGAATTAGTTCTGAACCAGTTCGGAATCGGTTCAGGATCCTTACCGCGAACAAAGCTATTGTCAATATTTCAGGTCCTGAAGAGTACAACAAAGTCATTAAATGACAATTCTAAGTATTTAAAATCATGAGCTCATTAATAAACCTTGGCAGCTCAGAAATATGAAATTATCAGATAATAATCAATTATCGCCGTTTATGGTTTCCTATGAATTATTCGACCTCGATTTTTCGGACAGCACTTTAAGGAATTAACAAGAATAAGTTAATCAACATGAGAACTGGTCTGAATATATTCTCAATATTCACCGTAAAGATCTAACAATAAAACAAATTACATATAATTGAATTCGAATATCTGAAACATTTCCAATTAGAATCGTTATTTTCAAAGGTAATCTCAATTATGATTTTCCGATTCTAATCAAGAAACTACGTGACCATTATGGTATTAATGAATTCCACTAGGTAAGGTTACACTTCTATAATTGTATATTAATATTGTACAACAATATGAATGAAGGTCGGTTTGATATAGGATAATTGTTATTCGACTGCTATTAAGTATGCTATCAACGTGGAAAATCGTTTGTGAACACATCATGGCGCGTTGAATGATCCAAACTGAATTATATGGTTATTCTGTTGTACTGTATATATCCATAGGCGCCGACTCCATGGGGCTTGGAGGGGCC
Organism: Cynegetis impunctata; assembly: GCA_030704885.1. Taxonomy (NCBI): domain Eukaryota; kingdom Metazoa; phylum Arthropoda; class Insecta; order Coleoptera; family Coccinellidae; genus Cynegetis; species Cynegetis impunctata. The sequence goes on from JARQZK010000002.1 coordinate 139,915, forward strand.
CGAGCCCCCTCAACAAAATTTTTGGGGGGGCTCCGCCCCCCCAATAATTTAAGAAAATTATTAGTTATAATAATTATAGTATATAA